>JAINUT010002231.1:62500-300850 GCA_020205555.1 Panax stipuleanatus
GTGTTCCTTATATTTTTTTTTGGCACAACTGTTCCTCAAATATGCATTAGTTGTGCAAAAGTGTTCCTTCTCTATTTTTGGTCAATTATCGTTAGTCAAATGTTTTCCCAAACTTTTATCATTTTCATTTATATATCTGTTGGGAAATGCATATTCAAATTTGATGTTGAAAGTAAATATAAATGCTTAAGTGTAAAGTCCTTCAAGAAATATATGTACAAGGACTTAGATGATAGATCAAAATTGTTAGGTTAATCTGTGCTTTAATGTTTATCATTTTGTAAATGAATGTATAGAAGAGAGATCAAAACTGTTAGGTTGATCTATTTTGAGATGTAAATGTTAGGCCTTGACAGAATTGTAGTCTGCCAAGCCAGTCAGAAGTCTGCAGAAGCCAAGGCAGAATCGTGGAGCTTCAATGAAAGTATTCAAGAATCGTAGTTTGTCTTGGAAGCAACTCTCAGAATCGTGGAGAAGATCCGAGTGCCTGCCGAGCCAAGTTAAGAATCATAGTCAGCTCTCGAAAGCATGAAGTTTGCAAGACAAGCAAGTGGAAATCGTAGTCTCTCAGAGTTTAAGAGAAATTGTAGTGTTCTCTACGATTTAAGCAGAATCAAGTATGAGCAAGCCATCACACAACGATCATGATACAAAGACCACGATCGTGGTGAACCTTCAGTTAGCATCAAAGCTCGTCTATCTGATGAAGGAGGAAGAGTATTAAATGAAGAAAGGCTTATAGACATTGACAATTTGATAGTCTCAATGATCCTACATTCATCCTTAGTATGAATCGAAGAAGCGTAGTGAAGAAGCTAAGGAAAGGACTGCATGCCTGCTAAAAGCACCTTTTCAGGTGGTAGGTGAGAAAGCAGTTTGCTGTGTTAGTGGGCCAGACGACTAGACAGCAGAGTTGAAGGAAGTCAACATCAGTCTTCAAAAACATCTGAAGCATTTAATGCTGCAATAGATGCCTTCAATGGAAACAATTCATAGGCTCCTTCATAAGCAAATCAGACAAGGATTCAAAAAAAAGCAAGCAAAGAGCGAAAAAGCTCAAGAACTCTCAACGTCCAAACACTACGATCCAAAAGATAAACTTGCTTCGCTACTCAGGTCTTCAGAACTGATGCTTAATAGCAACTGAGTAGCACACCCCAGAAAACCACTCTCAAACTAAGTGTACCAAGTTTGCTGGACTTGAAGAGTTCTAAGTGAACTAAAGAAGTTCCAAGATTGTTGATCTTGAAGGAATCTTAGTGATTCAAAGTTGTAAAGACATCCTTAGTGGATTTCCTACTCGTGGAGTAAAAGAGTGGACTATGAGCCTTGAGTGCTCTGAACCACTTAAAATCACTGTGTCTTATTAACTGCTACAACTGCTATATATGCTATAACTATCATAACTGCTTATCAAACTATTATTGCATTAATCTTAAGGGGAACAAACATATTTCACTGCAGTCAGTTTAATCTATACTGATAAGTATTTTGAAACAGAAAAAGTTTTAAAATATCTATTCAACCCCCCTTCTAGATAACTATTGTGCCTCTGGGAACTAACAATTGGTATCAGAGAAGGTTCTCTCAACTAGCCTACAAAGCTTGAGTAGATCCAATGGCACATCTGATAAGCGAGACCAAGACCGGTGGAGGTAGCAAGCCACCAATGTGCAACAGAGACAAATTTGCTAATTGAAAAGTTCGTATACAAGCTTACATGGATTCAGTAGATGATGATCTATTTGAAACCGTTCTAAATGGGCCCTATATTCCAACAAAGCTTGCACCAACTCCAGAAGATCCAAACAGAGTTATGATCAAGGTCAAAGCAGAATGGACTGACAACGAGAAGAAAGATGTCCAGCTAGACAAAAAGGCTAAGAACATTCTGTTCCAGTCTTTAGAGGATAATCTGTTCGAGAATGTGGTTAACTACAATACTGTCAAAGAAGTCTGGGAAGCACTGCTCATCATGCATGAAGGAACTGAAGAAGTCAAAGAAAATAAGCAATCTCTACTGACTCAACAGTATGAGATGTTTACCCATATTCCAGGAGAAAACGTCACTTCCACTTATGAGAGATTCAATTTACTGCTCAACTCCCTTCGAGCTTTTGGAAAGATCTATCCCAACAAAGATCTTATCATCAAGTTCATGAGATCCTTACCAAGCAAGTGGGATGCCAAAACCACTGCAATTAGAGAATCAAAGAACCTGCATGAAATGAATGTCCAACAACTTTATGGCAACCTTTTTACCTATGAACTAGAGCTGACTCAACGAGCAGAGACTCTATCTGAAGGAAGAAAAAAGGATAAAGGAGTTGGTCTCAAGGCAACAGAAGAAATCTCCAAAGTTTATGATGAAAATGAATCTGCCTCTGAGGAAGATGATGATGAAGATATTAGAATGCCGGTCAGAAGACTCAAAAGGTTCATGCGTAAAGGAAGAAGCAGTAGACCTAAGAGATTCAACAACAACAGTCAGGAGCAGATCAATGACTTATGCTACAACTACAAGAAGCCTGGCCACTTCATCGCAAACTGCAACAAACCTATCAAGAAGAGCTGAAAAGAAAGACAAATCCAAAGAAGGAGTTCAAAGGCTACAAAGAGCATCAAAAGAAAGACAAAGGTTTTGTAGCTGGAAGTTCATGGAGTGACTCAGACAACGACACCAATGATGAGTCTGAAGCTGATGAAGAACCTCAAGCAGTCAACCTGTGTCTGATGACCAAAGATGCAAACAACAAGAAAAGCACTGACCATCATGAGGTAAGCATAGATGAGGTATTTGACTTTAACTCTTTTGATGTAGACATTGATGGTCTAAGAACTGCACTACATAACATAACATTTGATCTGCATCAATATATGAAATGGTTCAGAGTTCTGTCTAAGGATTATTCTAGTCTTCAAAAAGAGAAAGAGAAAGTCCAGAGAGAACTGGAAACAGCTCTACTCAGTTCTGCCTCTCTCTCTAAACTTGAAGCTGAGAATAAACTCTTAATACAGACCAATGAACTAAGCACTCAAAGAGAGTCAAAACTAACCTCTAAGATTGAGGAACTAGAAAAGACTATCTCAATGTGGAATAGGTCTTCCTCATCCATGGACTCCCTGATCTCAAGTCAGAGAAGTGCATCTGACAGAACAGGTTTAGGCTTTAGGGAATCTACCCCAGAACCAAGTGTGGAAAAGATAAAGGATACTAACAATAGTAGTGTTTCTAATTTCAATAGAAGCATTACATTTGTGAAATCTACATAAAAGGAAGAACCTAAGGATCCTTGCTCTTCTGATCCAAGCCATGTTCCTAGACACAACGGATCCCATGCTGGCCTGGGATTAAGAAAGGAGAAGAGTAACTCAGTCACCACTGTCCAACCTCGAAGGATCGTGGAGGCAAGGAAAACTGACTCCATGAACCAACCTGGAAGGAATCGTGGAGTTGAGATTCACTCATCACAAACCCTGAATCACACGACTGCATGGAAAAAGAAGAATCAATATAAGGGTAAGGCCACCAAGTATCCACAAAAGTCCAAATGGAGAAAGAATCCACACACACACACACAAGCATGCATTATATTAGATGCTTTGTATGTGGTAGAAATGGTCGTAAAGCTACAATATATTACTATTACCCTCTGCATGATAGGTCCAAAGTCAAGCATATTTGGGTTCCCAAGGGTACTAACATCGTAGGACCCATGCAAGTCTGGGTACCAACATGAAAGCTTAACCTGTCTCCAGGAACTGAGCCCTACGATCACAACATGGTATCTGGATAGTGGGTGCTCTCGTCACATGACCGGGAACAAAGCCCTCCTGTCTAACTTCACAGAGAAGGAGGGACCAACAGTTATCTTTGGAGATAACGGCTCTGGCAAGACAAAAGGATATGGCTCAGCTAGGAATGGTGCTGTGTCCTTCAGCAAAGTGGCATATGTGGATGGACTAAAACACAATCTTCTGAGCATCAGTCAACTCTATGACAAAGGCCATCAAGTCACTTTTCTCAACAATCAATGTTAAGTCAGAGATCTGGAGACCTCCTCTATTAAGCTAACCGGAACCAGAGAAGGAAATGTCTACACTGTTAATCTTGCTCAACTAAGTTCTGATAAGACAGTATGCTTTCTTGCTAAAGCTTCTGAAGAAATAAGCTGGCTTTGGCATAGGAGGTTATCCCATCTCAACTTCAAGAACATGTCAAAACTGGCCTCCAAAGATCTTGTAGCAGGTTTACCCAAGTTTAGCTTCATTAAAGAAAGGCCATGCAACGCCTGCCAGCTTGGAAAGCAAACAAGGAGCCTATTCAAAGGCAAAGCAGTCAACTCAATTGATAGGCCCCTTCAGTTACTTAATATGGATCTTTTTGGGCCAATTCCAACTATGAGCCTCGGAGGGAAGAGATACTCACTGGTCGTAGTGGATGACTACACCAGATTCACATGGGTGTTCTTTCTTAATTCTAAAGATGAAACAAGCTCTCAACTGGTCAAGATGTTCAAGCTGGTGATAAATGAAAAAAGAGAGACGATCAAGGCCATAAGGAGTGATCATGGCAGAGAGTTTAACTTCTCAGAAATAGATTAGTTCTGTGCAGACAATGGCATCAGCCACAACTTCTCAGCCCCACGAACTCCACAGCAAAATAGAGTAGCTGAAAGGAAGAACAGAACGCTGATCGAAGCAGGAAAGACTCTACTAGCAGCACCTCATCTACCTGAATACTTCTGGGCAGAAGCCATTAACACTGCGTGCTACACTCAAATAGATCTCTTGTTCACTCTATGATGAAAAAGACTTTCTACGAGCTGTGAAAAGGAAGAAAGCCCAATGTCAGTTATTTTCATGTGTTCGGCTGTGCATGCTACATTCTTAGTAATGGAAAGTAATATCTGTCTAAGTTCCAACCCAAGTCAAATAAAGGAATCTTTCTTGGATATGCCTCAGACAACAAAGCCTATAGAGTGTTGAACAAGAAGACGCTGAGCGTTGAAGTCTCGATCCACATTATCTTTGATAAAATAGACTCAGACAAGTTTGTACCATAAGACACTGCGATCGATGATCCAGACACCACGATTGAAGTGGTCGAGCCCAACACCACGACCACAAATCCAGAAGGTGGAATCGTAAAGGCTGAAGAAGAAATCGTGGAGAGAGCTGCACTAGACAATGATTCTGTACAACAAGAACCAGAAGTTAATCTTGAAAAGTTCAGACAAGAAGGCACCAGAATAGATGTTCTAACTAGGGAACAGATGGGCAAGAGATCACACTCAAGACCTGATCATTGGAGATCTAACTGCCAGTATCAGGACAAGGTCTGCAACTCAGAATGAGTGTTTCTATTTGAGCTTTCTATCTCAAATGGAACCCAAGAAGATAGAATATGCAATGGAAGATTCAAGCTGGATAGAAGCCATGCAAGAGGAGCTGAATCAGTTTGAAAGAAGCAAAGTCTGGAGATTAGTTCCTAGACCAAGGAATCACCCAGTCATTGGCACCAAATGGGTCTTCAGAAACAAGATGGATGAAGATGGGGCGATCACAAGGAACAAAGCAAGACTGGTGGCTAAAGGTTATTGTCAAGAAGAAGGCATTGACTACGATGAGACCTTTGCACCTGTTGCCAGACTTGAAGCTATCAGAATATTCCTTGCATTTGCTGCCCACATGAAGTTCAAAGTCTTCCAAATAGATGTCAAGAGTGCATTTCTGAATGGTGAACTTCAAGAAGAAGTATTGATGAGTGTGTTTAATACCCACGAATCGGTATTCTTAATTTCTTAAGTCTTAAGGTTTTCAAGTACTTTTGCTATCATTTTACCTCGGATTTATATTATTGCGTGTAGGGAACGAACGGGATGAAAAAAAGCTTAAAAGGTGAATTTTCAGCATTACTTGAGGTGAACCCCCGCTGGGGCAGGGCCTGGACGACCAGATGACCCGCTGGGGCGGGAAACAAGCAGGTTGGGTAGTACCCACCCCCGCTGGGGCGGGCTGTTATGAGAAAACTCCCTACTGGGTCGGGGAGGCGGCAGTGCTGCAGTCGCTTTTCCTTTCTTGAACAGGATACGTGGGAGCAATAAGTATATAAGGTGGGCTGCTATGTATATTCTAAATGGCATGATATAAGAAGCTGGACTCCTTTTCTTGCGCGGACGCGAAAGCAGTAAGTGGGCCATAATTCGTGGGCTGCTACTATTGGAATATAAAAGGAGACTTAAAGCATAACAAGGGACGGAAAGCAATATATGTTAAAGGAGACCTGATGACATGCACGTGATATGATATAAAAGGAGGAACTTGGATATTATATTAGGTGGGACCGGATACAAGCCTCAGCTGCTGATCTCCTTCTACTATTCTAATTTAGATTGGCTAGCAAGTGGGGACTCAAGTGGGAGAAAGAGGCTGCACTCCATGATGTATTTAAGGGACACGGGTGCAACATAATAAGGCTGCATGTGGGTGATAGATATTATATAGTTTTAGTGGGTCAGCTGGAGTCCTTTTATAATTCGGATCTATCAATTGAAGGCTGCTGGCGGAATTGTGATATTAAAAGGGGACCGAATCTGTTGAGGGGGATATATAATAGGGTACTTTACTGTACTATACAACAATTAGAAAGTAATTACAACATCAGTACATCAACAAAATAATTACAAAAATAACGTAATAAATTCAAACTATTCAATTTCGCATTAATAAAGAACCTATAATCAAAGCTGCCATAATTCAAAATTCAAAATTCAAAATTCAAATCAAACAGATGAAAAATAAAAAATTATTTTCTTGTCATCTTCCTCCTCCGCCGCAGCAAATCTCTGCCACGAAAAATTATTTTTTCGTCATCTTCCTTTCTCGTCATCTTCCTCCTCCGTCGCAGCGAATCTCCGCCGCGAATCTTAAGCTTGCTACAAACAGAATATAATAGAACAGAACAGTACCTTGGGTGAAATTCAGATGATGATATTAATCAATCCCTCTTCCCCCTTCACCGGTGAGACAGAGCGAGAGCCAACCACAAAATGGTCGATGGGATGGAGAAAGGAGGTGGATATTTGATTTTTCATGATTTCTTCAAGTCCAAAAATTCCAATTCCAATTTCACGTCCAAAGGAAAATAAGAACACTGCATAAGAAAGAAAGAGATAAGAGAGTGATGTGTAATGTAATGTTGATAATTAAACCTTTATACCAAGGTAACCAAACCTTTATACCAAGGTAACCAATCTACCTCCACACCTGCAGTATGAATTAGTTACCTTGGTCTGAAAGTTTGGCAACCAACTGCATGAAGGTTTGCCTACCAACTGCATCACATTCAAAATAAATTGGTAACATAATAAAACTGAATTGGTTACTTTGGTATGAAGGTTTGGCTGTCAACTGCATAAAGGTTTGGCTACCAACTACATCACATTCAAAATAAATTGGTAACCTAATAACACTGAATTGGTTATCTTGGTATGAAGGTCTGGCTACCAAATGCACTATGAAAAAACTGCAGGTGTGGAGGTGGATTGGTTACCTTGGTATTAAGGTTTGATTACCTTGGTAAGAAGGTTTGGTTTCCAACTGCACTATGAAAAAACTGGAGTTGTGCAGTTGGATTGGTTACCTTGGTATGAAGGTTTGGTTACCTTGGTATGAAGGTTTTGTTACCTTGGTAAGAAGGTTTGGTTAATAACTGCACTATAAAAAAACTGAAGGTGTGGAGGTGGATTGGTTACCTTGGTATGACGGTTTGGTTACCTTGGTATGAAGGTTTGGTTACCAACTGTACTATAAAAAAACTGCAGGTGTGGAGTTGGATTGGTTACTTTTGTATGAAGGTTTGGTTACCTTGGTATAAAGGTTTGGTTACCAGTTGTGGAGGTGGATTGGTTACCTTGGTATGAAGGTTTGGTTACCTTGGTATGAAGGTTTGGTTACCAATTGCACTATGAAGGTAATCTATTAAACTGAATTGATTACTTTGGTATGAAGGTTTGACTACCAACTAGTTACCTTGGTATGAAAGTTTAGTTACCTTGATATGAAGGTTTAGTTACCTTAACTTGGAATTATAAGATAGCCTAATGATTAGATTATAAATCATAACGATGGAGAGCCAAGCATTGAGTCCAGAAGGGAATTTCCGGCCACGTGAAGCAGCAAAAGCCACCAAAAGCAAACCGGCCGAAATTAATCGAAATGAGGATACAAAAAAGGGGCATGTTTTGGGCAAAACTTCCTTCATAGCCACCATAGCCGTACCCCATAAGAAAAAAGGGGACACCATCACCTGTGATTTCGGCATAAAGCATAAAAAGCCAAGCATAGCCACCATAGCCGAAATGCTTTATTCCCACATTACCCCTCCCAACATCACCTGTGATTCATCTGACTCTGATGATACACTATTTCTTCAAGCCCATATTAATTAATATAAACATCACCTGCAATACACTGTGAATCTGTGATTCAACCCACTTTAGAAATAGTGTATATTCCGACATGCAAATGGATTTATCATTAATTAATGGGTTTTAGTAATTCATTTGACTCTGATGATACGACGCATTCGACATCGAGTCCCGTTCCAACGCAATCAAGTTCTGATGATGAATAATAGGAACGTGAAGAGATAAGGGAGAGAGGATGAAGAAAATAATAGGAACGGGAAGAGATAAGGGAGAAATGATGAAGAAAAAAGAGAGAAACAGAAACAGAGATCAATGAGTCTGCTGTGTTTGAATAAGAAAATAATAATTAACGGGAAGAGATATGGGAGAGAATTGTGGACCACGATTAAAGGAATCCTAATTGCATTAATTTTGTAAATAAATATGGAAAAATATATTACTTTTGTAATTATTTTATCTATGTACTGTTGTTGTAATTATTTCTAAAAATGTACTAGAATATGTAATTCATCCTATAATATATTCCGTTAGATATTTAGATGTGCTGGACTTCTTTTCTTAGTGGGACGTGGACTCAACTTGTATACAGGAGGAGCTTAACTTAGGAATATAAGATATATAGTATAGTCTTGGTATTTAATAAAGGAAGCCACGTGGGGGGGCTTAACATATATAAATATATTATATAGTATAGCTTAGTAATTAATTCTTATCAGTATTAGTTTTAATTTATTTTTCAATAAAAAATAATAAACCCTAGTTGAGAGGGGATTTGGAGATTGAGGCTAATTGAAGGCCATTGGAGATTCAGATTAAGAGCGAGACAGAGCAAGAATTTGCCGGCAATAGATTCTTTTATTTTCTTTATTCTTTTTCTTATCTTTTAATGTGTATTCAAGTGTGGATTCTTAGTTTTAATTCGTTATCAATGAACTAATTCTTTGTTTGAGATTACAATGGATCTTATTGTGGAATTTATTTTAATATGCTTCTCTATCAATTATTGTGATCTATTATTGTGAATTGTCTATTATAATTTGGAATAATTGTTTAATTGCCTAGATATCAATTACCGTGATAATCTATATGAAATCAAGAGATGAGTATAGATTTAGATCTGATCATGATAGCATGTGTTTGTGATTTCTGCATAGATGAAAATCATGATTCGTGTTTAGGGTAGAAGTATGCCTTTACGCCATATGTAATCTTATAGAGAACTTGTGATTAAATCCTTTTTAATTGTAATTCACATAGAAATATAATGGATTAGTTAATTAGGGTGTCTTGCTTAATTCTATCATCTGTGGGTTTGAGTGAGTATGGTATGATGCATCGTGAGGTGGTTATATTTGCTTTCGTGTTCTTGATTAACAATTCAGAATAGAGAGAATAATTGATGAGAAGTATGTTAACTTAGATGAAGCAATAAGTGAAGTTGTGATCTTAAATCTCCGTAATCTGAATTTAACTAGTGGTAATTAGTGGTAGTTAGAAGTAGTTTAATTATATATTGAAATTCATTCGTTTAAATAAGATTGAGTTGGTTACGGGTTAGTACTTGGTGATTCTTATTAAATAATTCCTCGTGGGAACGATACTTTACTTTCACTTTATTACTTGTTGACCACGTATACTTGCGTGTTGTGCGTAACTAAATTTTACCCAACAAGTATATGTGGGGCAACCTCCAAGTTTTATCAATCCAACTCCCTCTAATTATGTCTATAGATTAGACAAAGCCTTATATGGACTTAAACAAGCACCTAGAGCATGGTATGAAACACTAACTTTCTTATTGAAAAAAGATTCACTAGAGGTAGAGTAGACACTACACTATTTAAAATATATGTAGATGATATTATCTTTGGTTCTACTGATGAAAATCTGTGCAAGAGATTTGCCAAGCTTATGCAGAGCAAGTTTGAAATGAGCATGATGGGTGAGCTGAACTTCTTCCTTGGACTGTAAGTGAAGCAATCTGATGAAGGTATCTTCATTAACCAAGCCAAGTACATCAAAGACTTACTTAAGAAGTATGACATGGAATCAACCTCTCCCATGAAAACACCAATTGCTCCAGCAACTAAGCTTGACAAAGACGAGAAAGGTAAAAGTATTAAAATTACTCAATACAGAGGTATGATAGGCTCCATTCTCTATTTAGCTGCCAGTAGACCAGATATAATATTTGCAACATGTATATGTGCTAGATTTCAAGCTAATCTTAAGGAATCACACTTAATTGCTGTAAAAAGGATTTTTAGGTATCTTAAAGGTACACCCTACTTGGGTCTATGGTATCCAAAAGAGACCTCCTTTGAACTGACAAGATACTTAGATGTTGACTTTGCAGGATGAAAAATAGATAAAAAGAGTACCAGTGGTACTTGTCAACTGCTAGGAGATAGACTAGTGTCCTGGTTCAGCAAAAAGCAAAATTCAGTATCAACTTCAATAGCTGAAGCTGAATATATTGCTGTAGGAAGCTGCTGTGCTCAAATCCCATGGATGAAGAATCAGCTAGCAGACTATGGGTTTGATTTCAAATCTATACCTGCTCATTGTGATAACACAAGTGCCATAGCAATAAGTCGTAATCCTGTCATGCATTCTAGGACTAAGCATATAGAGATAAGATATCATTTTATTAGGGATCATGTTCAAAATGGAACTATATCCTTGCAATATATCCCTACTGAAAATCAACTTGCTGATGTGTTTACAAAACCCTTAAACAAATCCAGATTTAATAAGCTAATAAGTGAGTTAGGTATGTTAAATCTACAACCATGAATTCTTTGCTCTAGATTGATGCTAACCATGCAGATAATAAGGCTAAGTCAAAATCGTAGAGATGACTAAGAGAGACTATGATCATGGAGTGTTCCAGACAGGGAAGGACAGCTCACTACGATGACAGCATAACTCAGTCCAAGCAACCCTTCTGATAAGCGCCTCAGGGACAAACCTGATCCTTAGCATATGTCTAAGAGGTTGGCCCTTCCTGAGCTACCTTAACTTGGAAGGGATGCTATCTCAGATTTCTTCAGAAATCGTAGAGTCATCGGCTATGGAGCAGATCTAGCTAAAGAACTCAACAATCGTGGAGTGGTTCTCGGCAATCGTAGTCCTCTCACAAGGACTCACTAGCTCAGGAAGAGCTGTAAGACCCCAAATTTTATGAATAAAGATTTAATTTTCTTTATATATTATTTTGAAATAGTAAGGTGTTAATTTGATAAATGTGATAAGTTATGGGTGGAATGTGCAAATTTTACAAAGTTAGCAAGTGATAATAAAACATTCATTGTTGTCGTGGAATATTCGTTTGGTCGAGGAATATTCTTTTTGTCGAAGAATATTCGTACGACGGCGCAGTCATTAATGGACCCCACAACGAAATGAATGTCGGATATAGAAAGCGACAGGTAATTTTTATAAAAATAACGGTAAAACTGTTACCGTTAAACTGTTGAAATACTCGGTGATAAAAAATACAGTAATACGCTTTGTTGCACAGTAGCACACGGTATTGCACAGTAATTTTAATTATTGATTCTTACGTAATAAGTTACTTACTCAATAATTGTTACAGTAATTACTGTTCAATATTTTATTTTATTGATTCAATAATTGTTACATTGATAATTGCATAATATTTTATTGATTCAATAATTGCTACGTTGATATTTTATATTATTGATTCAATAATTGTTACAGTAACCATTGCTCGGTATTTCATATTATCAAATCAATAATTCATATTATTTGAATAATATTATTAGATAACATTATTGACAATGTCTAGAAAGTTCTGTCGAGGAAAAGGGTTAGGTTATATAATTGCGCGCCAATGAGGAGAAATCCTTATCGGAAAGCCCCCTCTTTTCTGGGAACGACCTGGTTGTCAATATTGTAGTTCTGTAATATTATTTGTGAATAATTAATTGTTGATTTATATGATAAAAAAATATTTATTTTTGTGAATATAAAAGAAGGAATTAGTGCTGAGGTATTTTTATCAGTATTTTGATGTGGAAAATCATCCATTTGTGGATTTCGACCATTTTTCGTTGGAAATTTGGAAAAACTTTCTTTTTCAAAGTTATAGAGAATTAAATTTTCTATAAAAAAGACATAAAATATATATTTTTCTGATAAAAGGGCTATTTATTATGAATTATTGAAGTTTTAAAAATAAATGTTTTTATTAAAAACATAGGTGGGCACCACTTTTGTCTTGTGTGGAAAAATGCTAATTTTTGAGTCCAATTAGGTGTGTAGCAGCCAGTAGCCAGCAACTTTCATTTTTCAAATCAAGTGTGCACCTGCGTAATATTTGTCAATACTGGTGTGCTAAGCATTTCCTATAAATAGGGTGCTTAGTTAAAATGAAAATCACACCAGAATAAAAAAATGTTCTCTCTATAATATCGAGCGTATTTTTTGTGAGTATTTAGATACTTTGAGTGTTGATAACAGTGCAAGTTTTTATCCACATAATATCCTATAATTCAGTTAAAACTACTCTCCTATTAAGGTCAGGGATATTATTTTTTGAGTAAATGATGTTATTATATTTCAATATTCATAAAGAATATTATTTTCTTTCATATTCCATATTATGGAAGTAATAATATTTCATTTCATATTCCTAAATCTGAACTTACTACGGTAAGTATTGCTTCTATAATTCCTGAAATGATCAGAAATTTCTTGAGTTTTGCGCTTCATCTAGTATCATTTCACCGGAATAATTTTCTGAACTTTTTATGAAATTTTTAACTTTTCATGATGAGATACTATTCACGGCAATTTTTTTTTTTGATTGTATCCAAGTTTTGAACTTCATTCTTGAATTTTGCTCCACAATTGATTATTACGGAGTATTATTGAACTTGGATAAACTAAATTACGAATCCCTAATCTTTGTCCTTTATCTCACTAGATTCGTTCCTTATATTGTTTTTCATCATCTTCAATCCTAAATGGTGATAGAACTGAATATCTTTGGCCTGTAGTGCAAAGATAAATGATTACCTGATGAATATCTTTGGCCCGTAGTGCAAAGATGGACAGGTGTTGAGATGAACATGACCAACTGGTGATACAAATGAATATCTTTGGCCTGTAGTGCAAAGATGAATATTTGATTCAAGATGTATATTGATTGATGTTACAGGGATAAAATATTGATGATGGACTTTTAAATCAAAGAAGATAGTAGACATCATTCTCTACTTAACTCTTCTACTAAATTGTTATTTCCGCTGTAGTTGTTGATCTAAAACTTGTTGTCCATAATATTTTATCTGATTTATTGAAGGTTAACGATAATTTATTTTTCATTATCTTAGTCATAATATTCTTTACTGGGCTAGTTGAGCTCACCCTTTTCTTCCATTATTCTCTTCAGGAAATGAGAATATTGCGGGGACTAGTCAAGGAACAGTGTGATGATCAGAGTTAGATCTATAGAAGTCCCCACTATTCTATAAAATAGTGGGACAATAATTTTAATGAATAAGGAATGAATTTGAGTGTTTATATTTCGTATCATATACGATTTGTAATGAAACTTACAGTTTGTGTGATCGTATTTTGCACGACCGTATGTTATAAAAGATTGTATTTGAATTTTATACCATGTATTTGGCGACACAGAATGGGTTGAGTATTGAACCTATTTTGGGGACGTCACAGTTGGTATCAGAGCTTAGGGATATGATCTTTGGCGGAGATCTGGGAATAGAACTAGGAGGGGAGAGACGAGTAAAATTCTTCGCTAGTGTGTGTCCTACCTAAGCTTATTTGGTATTTAATTGGCCGTTTAGAACATAGGGTTAATATGTGATATGTTAATTTGTTTGATTAACCCTTATTTTGTTGCAGTATTTGAGAATGGCAGCTGAAAATCTAAACAATAGAGTGAATGAGACTGTTGAGACACCTTTAATCACCAACCAGGAGAACGTGCAGAAAAACTGGCAGGGTACATCTGTTAAGTGGAGTTTGTCCATTGTGGGAATCAGATTCTGATCAGTTTGATCATGAATCCCACAATTCATAGGCTCACAGAGGGAAGCCAATAAACCTTCACAACTCAAATATGCACAGAAAAGATATAGTTACATCTATATGTTGCAAGAACCAATGATTCATTAGTAAATCCTGGCCTGCGCATAGCCAAAGCATCTTGTTCCCACTAGATAGCGATCTAAGGGACACTAGGTTGCTTTTCGAATGAATAAAACTAGAAAAAAACTGCTAGATTTAAGTAAATCTCAGCCATTTTAGCTTCCCGGTTCTGTTTGAACCTATTTTGAACCTTTTAAAAGATAGAATTGGCGAGATTTAAAGAAATCTAGTTCGCCCAAAGAGATGTCAGCACCGATTCATATCAAATGAATATTTACAACAGCAATTTAATCATAATGAATAAAAGATATATATATATATATAGTTTTATATATACGAAAGCTGTAAAGGGCGATAAGTTTTCACTCTGATGCCCGGACTGGAATGTAAATATATATATATATATATATATATATATATTTATAAAAGCTGTAAAAAGCCACGAAATAATCTAGGCCTGACAGAATGGAAATATATATATAAAAGCAATAAAGGGCGACGGATTTCAAATCCTATACCCGTACTGGAATGAATATATATATATATATATATATATATATATATATATATATATATATATTTCAATTCTGTCCAGCCTATATTGTTCCGTGGCTTTTTACAACTTATATATATATATATATAAGCTGTAAAAGAACCACGGGATGATCCAAGCTCGACTGAATGTAAATATATATATAAAAACTGTAAAAGAGCAACAGAATGATCCAAGCTGGACATAATTGAAATATATATAAAAGTTGTAAAAGAGCCACGAATTTGGCATCCGGGCTTGACAGAATTGAAAAGTTAGTATATATATAATTAAATATATACAAAAAAAGTCAAACCGGGACTGGGAAGATAACCCAGTCCGGTGAAGGGTACGTATAAGTATATGGAATTTCTTAATATGTGCCCTAAGGGCACATGCTAAGCACACAGTTCAAGAGAATATACCCTTGAATTGTGTGCTTATTCCCTTGAACTTGGTGCAAATACAGAAATCAAGAGAATATGCACACAATTCAAGAAAATATTCTCTTGAATTGTGTGCTTAGCATGTGCCCTTAGGGTACATGTTAAGAGGACCCTAAGTATATATATATATAAGCTAATAAAAGCCGTGGATCGATGATCCGGGCTGTAGAAATGCCAAAAAATGTATAAATATACTAAAATGTACTAAAACGTAAGCAAAAATGGCCACGGAACTGAGTTCCGGGCATAATCAAAAAACAAAACTTAATGTGCAAGTGTATAAATGCGCAATGAAATAGTATGGACTTTTTGATCGTAAAAATACTCACAATGAACTGCTACACGGGCTTTTTGCCAAATCGTAGGCTTTAAACGTCTGTTTCTACCGGTTAATTTCTGGTATGTGGTAGTATATGAGTATATCTACGTGTTAGAGTAATAAAATCTAGGTTTAGAGTACTAGAAGTCGGGCTAGAAACGAAATGGGCAGAGGTTCAGAGCGTTTTTCTTTTTTTAAAATGGCCTGGGGGTGCACTTATATTTATAGACCCGATGGAAGCGACTTCACTAGAGTCAGCCTCTACTCTAGCCTGCGGCTCCGCGTGGCAGGGCCCGGGTGGTGGGTCTTGTCGCATCGAAGTATGTGCACCCCTAGCAATGCGAGGTCAGATTTGAAACTTTCTAACTTTTGATCGGAGCGTCTGTTGGAGGTGTGCTATACCTTTTCGGAAAGCCCTTACCGAGAGTGTCACAATGACATGGGACTAAAAAATTTTTGAGTTCAAGAAGACAGGTACATAAACCAGGTATTCGTTTCACCGTAGTTTGTCCGTTGAGCTGTCTTGCGCTGTTTCTATTCGGGATTAATGTTATGGTTCTTCCTGAACTTCGTGGAATCAATTTGGCTTGAGTTTGACCGAATCGGGTTTAAGTTGGTAAAATAACCATTTTCCCCCTCTCGGGGTTGCCTCCAGTGCTGACATAGTCTCCGTCTGTCTTCCTGGGATTGTCTCCGAGGTTTGGATCCCAGTCGATTCTGTTTATCCTCAAGGTTGACTTTGAGGCTGACTTGGTTCTTCCAGGTTTGTCTCTGGAGATAACGTGAGGCTTTGGGGTTGTCTTCGAAGTTGAGTTGGTATCCCGGGTTGAGATCGGGATTAACCTGACGTCCCGGTATTGAGACCGGGATTGACCTGATGGCCTGATATTGAGACAGGGGTTGACCTGAGGTCCCGGTATTGAGACCAGGGATGACCTGATGTCCCAGTATTCAGACCAGGGCTGACCTGACGGTCCGATATTGAGATCGGGGATGACCTGAGGTCCAGGTATTGAGACCAGAGATGATCGGAGGTCCCGGTATTAAGACCGGGGATGACCTGAGGTCCCGATATTGAGACCGGGGATGATCAGAGGTCTCGTTATTGAGATCGGGGATGACATGAGGTCCCGATATTGAGACCGGGGTTGACCAGAGGTCCCGATATTGAGATCGAGGATGACCGGAGGTCCCAGTATTGAGACCAGGAATGACCTGAGGTCCTGGTATTAAGACCAGGGATGACCTGAGGTCCCGATATTGAGACCAGAGTTGACCTGAGGTCCTAATATTGAGACCGGGGTTGACCTGTACCTCCTAGATTGAGATCGGGGTTGACCTGTACCTCTCAGGTTAAGACTGGGGCTGACCTATACCTCCGGGGTTGAGACAAGGGTTGACCTGTACCTCTTGGGTTGAGAACGGGGTTAACCTGTACCTCCCGTGTTGAGTCCGGGGTTGACTTATACCTCCAGGGTTGAGACCAGGGTTGACTTGTACCTCCCTGGTTGAGACCCGGATGTTTAACCCAATCCAGCTTTCCCCAACTGAATCAAAATTTGCACTGGGCTCTTGATACCTTGCTGATTCTTTCCTAACCCTTCTTTAGGGCGAAAACCCAAAGATACCATCTCCTGGCCCACTGTCATCACTTCGGGGGATACTTTTGGTTTCAGAGCTGCTGCCCCAATTGATAGGTACTGAGTATCGGTCACCTTTAATGCTTGAAAGCTCGCAGGTTAAACCCCATCATCCAGACTGATCACCGGCATGTCTCCCTGTATGCAGACAGGGTATTCTGGTTCGGCATTCACAGTGATTAGGTTGCCATTGGAAATGTACTTGATGGAGGGTGGATGGAACTGCTCCTGCCATATGGATCCACGGCCTTCCCAGCAACAAGTTGTATCCGGTGGTGACGTTATACTTGGAAGGATACATAGAAGGTGTGGGGTCCAATCTCCAGTGGAAGCTCAATCTCTCCCACGGCTTCTCGGCAAGATCCATTGAAAGCCCGGATAACCATATGACTGGTCTTGATCCGGTTTAGGTTGATCTTCATTCTCTGCAAGGTATCGTAGGGACAGTTGTTTAGGGACGATCCTCCACCTATTAGCACCCCTCTGATCATATACCCGGATGAAATTACTGCTATATGCATGAACTTGCAATGACCAGTCCCCTCTGCAGGTATATCATCGTCAGTGAAAGATATCACATTGCTATTCAAGATGTGTTCTATCACGTGACGGAAATTCTCTGCATCCACTGTCTTTGGCAGATGGGCTTCTTTCAGTACTTAATGTTGCGATGATCCATCAAGGATAAGACCAAATCTAGGATGGACATCTGCTTGGGTGCATCTTTTAGGCTTTGCACCACTTTGATCTCGTTATACCCCATTTTGCTGAGGAACTCTTCAATTTTCTCTTCAGCCACCTTCTCTTTGACCTTGATAACTGAATTAATCACCCGCTGGGGCAAGTACAATGGATTCTCATTGGATACAATGGTAATGTTGTTCGAGATTGAACCTTCATCATTCCCATGGTTCCATGGGACTCTCTTCAGACTGATCACTGGATACTGGGGTCTGAAAGGCAAGATTAAAGGCTCGGGTGCGGCTACCTTCACAGGATTTTATGTTTCTTGGACCCCTTTCCCTAATTGTAATAAGGGTATTCCGGCTAGTTCCTTCTCACATGAAATAACATCCACTGTTCCCTGACTCCATGCTGTGGGAATAAAGAGTGTTTCTTCATCAGGAATGCCATAGTCTTTATTCCCTCTTACTAGCTCACCGCTTTCAATAAGATTCTGAATCAGGTGCCTAACTCCCCAGCAATCCTTGGTGTCATGATCGGGCGCATTGGAATGATATTGGCAAATTCTGTCAGGTTTAAATTTCCTAGATCGAGGGTTCACCGGGGGTAACAAATCTATAACCATCCCATCATTGATCAATATCTGGAGGATTTCCTTCATCGGCTGGTTCAGATTAGTGAAATTCCTCTGAAAGGCAAACTCCCTATCTGCTTGAAACATCTCCTCCTTGGCCACCTTATCGGCCCAGGGTTCATGCTCATGAAATCGATAATGGTCCCTCATAGCGACGGGGTTAAGTTTCGGTGGAGGCGGACTTGCTTCAGACTGGTTGGACTGGTTTATCAGTTGCCTGGTCACCTGTTGTTGGTATACGACCAGCTCCGCTAGCTGCCTAATCTGCTCCTTGATAGACTTAATCTCCTCTTCTATCAAGAATCGCCTTTCTGATAATTCCCAACTGTCTGGGCTATTTTTGCTGGATTGAGTTGATTCTCCGACATACCGGAGGTATTTGGATCCCTCTCCACTCCCTGTGCTAATCATGTTGACACTTTCTTCTTTGTGCTGAGGGAGGGGATTATCCTGCACATGGGGTTGCTCCGGTTTGGTCACCATAATCTCTCCGTTGTCTATCAAGTCCTGAATTTTATGCTTGAGAGCCCAACAATTTTGTGTATCATGGCCCGGAGATCCGGAATGTTGTGCACACTTTTTACTTGGGTCGAAATTCCTTTCCCCGGTATTGGTTGGTGGTAGGAGCTGTACAATCTTCTTCTGTGCTGTCAACACAAGTAATAACATACATGTATTTAATCCTTCATTGGTTTCAGAGCTTGTGTTTTTTGATTATATATATGATATGTATAAATTTTTTATACAATATGCCATGAATGTATGTTTAAACGTTTAAAAAGTATCATCTTTGACAAACTACGTTACACGTATTGTTAGGGGATAATATTGCAATATATTGTAGCCTACATATACTGTATATGATATACATAATTTGGGTTCAATCAGATATGTAATTTGAAAGTACTTTGGAACTTTAGTTGTGATACTGCAATTTTTTGATAGGCTATAACATTATACATAATTGTTCATTTTTTATGAAATCAGTATGTATGCGTAAAATATTTCATGGGCTTTCTATTGATATTGTAGGATTGCGGAAACATAATCAAAGCATACAATCTAATTGTAAACGCAATGGAAGTATGCAAAATAATAATTTAAAATTTTCAGCAATCCCAATGTATAGCCTTATGAAACATCTTTAATTGAGGAAGGATAAAGATGTATAAAGATGTACCTTTAAAGAGAATCAACGTTTTGATGTAGACTTCAAATTCCAATCCTTGCTCCTTCGCGATCTCTCTAATCCACAGATCACACGTTCGTTACAAAAGTATGCGACGCCCAAGAGATATCCACTATGAGGAATAAATTGAAGATGTTATTTTGAATTCTACTAGATCTTGGGTGGCTAAACCTAATTCTCTCTATCCTAACTCTTTAGGGTTTTGAGAATGCTTGCAAGAAAGATGCAAGTTGTAAGACTCTGAATTTTATGAAATAAAAGTATTCAATTTTTCTTATAATTATTATTCTATTAAGTAAATGGTTAAATTGATAAAGGCTTAAAGTTAAGGGTGATATGTGAAAATTTTACAAAGTAAGTAAGTTATCATAAAATATTCGTTGTGTCGGGGAATATTCGTTTAGTCGGGGAATATTCTTTTTGTCGAGGAATATTCGTATGACGGCGCAATCATTGGTGGATTCCAAAACGAAATAACTGTCGGATAAAGAAAGCGACAAAAATAACTTTTTTATAAAAATAACGAGAAAACTTTTACCGTTAAACTGTTAAAATACCCGGTGAGAAAAGTATAGTAATGCGCGTTATTCCACAGTGGTACGCGGTATTGCACAGTAGCACACGGTATTGCACAATATCTCTTATTATTGATGTTTACGTAAGAAGTCACTTAGTTTCATTCAATAATTGCCACTGTAGTTGCTGCATAGTATTTCATATTATTGATTCAATTATTGTCACAGTAACATCTGCACAATATTTTATATTATTAAATCAATAATTAATACGACATATTTACTCATATTAATATTAGCATTATTGACAATGTCTAGAAAGTTCTGTCGAGGAAAGGGGTTAGGTTATTTAATTGCTCGCCAGTAAGGAAAAATCTCCTTATCGGAAAGTCCCCTCTTTTCTGGGAACGATCTAGTTGTCAATATTGTGAGTTATAATATTAATGATGAATAATTGCTGAAAGATTGTGTTAATTAAAGATAAGTGATTTGTGATGGATATTTATTCAATTTTTGATATAAATAGAGGAGTTGTTGTAAGTTTGACTTATTATTTCATGGACCCATACGTGCTAACTTATTCAAACCATCGGCAGAAAATTATTTCAATTTTTGTTTTTTTTTATTATAATAGTAATAAAACAAAAAACTTGTTTATATAAAACAGAAAACTTTTTATAATATATATAAAGTTGTTTGTTTTATTAGAATATATTATATTATATATAAAGTTTTTATTTTATTAGAATATTTTATTGCATAGTGCTGCATAGTAAAATCAATTTTTTCGCCGAATTCATCCGTGAAGAATTTTACTGTGCGTTCGTGATTATTTTTTAAATAGTGCACTGCCATTACCTTATAAATAGTTTGCTTAGTTAAGAAATGAAAATCACATCAGAATCAAAGAATTCTTCTTCTATAATATTGTGCGTATTTCTTTATAGTATATGGGTACTTTGAGTGTAGCTAATAGTGCAAGATTTTTTCAAGATAATCTCTGTTATTTTAGTCAGATTTAGTCTCCTACTAAGGTAAGTGATATTATTTTCGTTCAATATCCATAAGGAATACTAGTTTCTTCCATACTCTATAGTATGTAAGTTATATTATTTCGTTTCATATTCCTAAATCTACACTTACTATGATAAGTATTGCTTCTATAATCCTGAAATGATTAGAAATTCCTTAATGTTTGTGCTTCAACTAGCATCATTTCACTGAAATATTGGTCTGAACTTTCTTATTAAATTTTAATCTTTTCATGTCTGGGTACTATTTGTCTGGGTACTATTCATACGGTACTATTTATACGGTACTATTCATTTGGGGTACTATTTATACGGTACTATTTATGGTTACTATTCATACAGCACTATTCATGAATACTATTCACAACGGAATTTATTTTTCTTTTATTTGTCTAAGTGATCTTTTATGAATCTTATTCTTGAAATTGAATCCATGTTTTGATCTTCATGTTGACAATTTAGACATTCTTGAACTCGAGATAAATTGAATTATAAATCTCTAATAATTATCTTTGATCTCACTGGATTCATTCTTTATATCATTGTCATAATCTCCTGACTTAAATTATGGTGAAAGTTATTTTTGACCGTAGTGCAAAGATGAACTGTTGATTAATATCTTTGGCCCGTAGTGCAAAGAGGAACTGTTGATTGATATCTTTGGCCTGTAGTGCAAAGATGAACTGTTGATTGATATCTTTGGCCCGTAGTGCAAAGATGGACAGGTGTATGACATGAGCATGACCACTAATTATTCAGTTGAATATCTTTGGCCTGTAGTGCAAAGATAGGCAGTTGATTGGTATGATTATGACCATTGTTGTTACATTTGAATGTCTTTGGAGTATGGTGTAAAGTCAATATGATTATTTAGTTTCTTTAGCCTTTGTGGCAAGGACATTGAGTGAAAGTTCTATTAAACCTTTGTGGCAAGGAGAAACTGTTGATTTATATGATTATGAACATGAATTGTGAACTTAACTATAAGTTTTGGTGTTACAGGTAAAGATAGGTGGTGAAAGTTCTCTTTGTCTTGGGTACAACGAAGAACTGTTGATTGGTGTTATAGGGATAAAATATTGATGATTGACTTTTAATTTGGAGAAGAGAGTAGACTTTATATTCTACTTGACTCTTCTAATGGATTGCTTGTTCCGCTGCAACTATGGTTGAAAACTTATATCATCTATTATATGTTCTAAATATCTGAATTATTTCTGATGAAGGCTATTGATAATTTAATTATCTTAGTCAGAATGTTTTTTACTGTGCTATTTGTGCTCACTCTTTTGCTTCACAATTCCTTTTAGGTAATAAAAGTGTAGCTGAGTCGAGTGGGGATAACAAGAGAATAGAGTGATGGTCTATAACTGTTGAAATTTCTCATAAAACAGTATGGTGATAATTGTATTGAGGACTTAACATGTGTGTGTCGTATTTTATACGTCATTTAATAATTGATTTTGGTGAACAATAATAGGGTGATCAGAACCCGACTTTGGAAGGGTGTTTTACCACTATCATACAAGATGTCTAACCACATACGAATTCGTGTTATCATAAGATATGGTTGTGCACATCTACTTGCTGATTACATCTATGAGCACTATTTATATAATCTTGGAGTATGGTTGGAATATAATCTTTAGTTTGAGAAAATTGAGATAATTATATGGCAAGAAAATACACACAATTGGAATGACCATGATAGTAATCTTCTCGTTCTTCTTTGGGGTCTATTGGGTCAACCAAGGTTAATTCTCAAGTCCTATGATATCTATTATAACTTAGATGCATGGTCTCCCATGTATGAAGGTTTCCTTGAGCATTTTCAAAAGATTTTAATTCTTAAAACAGTTATTGACTGTACCTTTATGTAACGTATCATTGATAAGGAGTATGAGTACTGTTATTTGTATTGAAACTCACAGCTTGTATGTTGTCGTATTTTGCAGGATAGAATAATAGTTGTAAATATGAAGTTTGTATTTGGATTATGTACCATGTATTTTGGCGACTCAGAATGGGTTGTGTGGACCTATTTTGGGGGCATCACACAAGTTACAAAAATTGCATTAGTCTATCCCATAATAAGACTCTTCTTATTTATAGACTAACCCTAATCCTAAACCTTTTAGAAGTTCGGGTTTTAATTTAATTCCCAATCTTATTAGAAACTAAATAAAATAATAATAATAATAAGACTCTTCTTATTTATTTATAATCAAGTATTTCTCAAAATACGATATTATTATTATTTAGTTAGTTTAATAATAATAATAATAATAATAATAATAATAATAATAATATAATAATAATAATAATAAGATGACTAATCTTATTAATTTATAATTTAGTATTTCTCCAAATACGTAATTATAAATCTTAAGCTATTTAATTTATTTCAGTAATAAATTAAATACACTTAATTTATTATTTGGGAATTGTTAAATCCACAACTCTTTTTGTTATTTCTACAACAAAAGTGTCGTATTAGATGTATAATCGACGGTGAAAATCGTCGCTATAGGATTTATAGCGAAACTTTTGTTGTGGAAATAATATTTTTTGTTGTGAATTTAACAATTTCCTATTATTATTATGCCAATCACTTATAAAATCATATTTCTCCCGTTTGTGGTGTGACTCTCTAGGTTCAATATTAAGCCGGTAGTAGAATAAATAAATTAGAACTATTTTAATATTATTTATAATGTATTAAACTCCTTTAATTCAAATATAAATAAATAACATTTATTCTACATCAGGAGTGACACCTTATAAATAATGTATCATGACTACCCGGATAATATGAATTCAACGTTAATCACAAAGAATACAAAGAACGTATTTCGTGATTAATTATCGTACAATTCAATCCTTCTACCATACAATGTCCCGATTAAACATATGACATGGAATTACTGAATTTTTTTATTTATTTAATCATATGCATTTCGATTCAAAATGCACAACTCTGATTAATGTAAATTAGAAACTCCTTTTTAATTTCCATTCCACCTTGGCTAAGGATGTCTAAGTTGTCATTCATCAAATCGCATATGAAATTCTCTCCTTTACTGGAAGTGGTAGATCTTTTGTTGATCATTCACCTACCTCCCATGTATACTTTATTATACCTGAACATACCCTACAACATACTTTTAAGTATTAAGGTATATAACAAAGTCTAATTCAGAATACACAAGGTACTATGATGATCTCAAGTCCAAGGATCACTTGTACAACTATCACTATAGGAACTCCTATTGTCAGGCAAGTAAAACTCCATTAGGGTTCCTTTAAGCGAATCACGTTCAGTGAACTTATTCTCCAATAAGTATATACATACTTGCTTTAGTGTCTCCACACAAATGACTATGAGATCAATCATCTTCTTCAATAGAGCAAGCAAAATATGTACTAATCTATCCAGAATCAGTAACCCCACATTAGTGATCCATTACGATTAGGAACATTTTAGTTTTAGAGATATCTTGAATTTAGATCTCATTAGCATGATCAACATCATGATTCTAAAAGCATTACTCCAAAACTATGAGTTTATCACATTTATTAATTCAACTAATTAACATGGATAAAGAATGCCTTTTGTATTATATAAATTCTCTTATTAATAAATGAACAAGATTACAAAGTAAATGCCTAATCTAATGTGATTGGTTTGAGGGCATATTACTTTCAATCTCCCACTTTCACTAAATCCAATCGCCTTAGTATCTCAGACTCATCTTTTCTAAGTGCAGTCGTCCTACTATTGAACAAAGCTTCAGTAAATGGATCTGCAATGTTGTTCTTGAGAGTCCACTATCTCTATAGTGACTTCTCCTCTTTCAATGATTTCTCTAATCAAATGAAAGTGTCGCAACACACGTTTGGATCGCAGATGAGACTTCGGAACTATTCCTAGTTCTGTAATAAACTTTTCATCCAAACAACAAATTGCAGCTTCATTTACAGTTATATACTTTGTCTTTGTCACTAAATCAACAACTCTTTGCTGTTTGGAACCTTTCCAACTCACTGCACCACTGTACAAGGTAACCATATACCTTAAAGTGGATTTATTGTTGTCTTGATCAGTCGAAAAAAACTTAAGTCTATATAGCCCTCTAGTGTCAATTCAGACCCACTATAAATTATAAACACATCCTTGGTTTTTGTTAATTACTGTAGGATGTTATTCACCGTCTTACAGTGATCTTCTTCAGAATATGACTGATCAAAATCAGTTCCCATACATTTTATTGCATACATGATATTTACTCACATGAGAGATACACTCCACGACTCATCATCATTAGACCTCTCTTAGAGTTTGCCATGCTAAACTCCTTTAGCATCAAATGAAAGTACGTTCCTTGGTTCAAGCCAAGCATCCTTTTAAATCTATCAATATAGATCTTTATCCCCAAAATAAGATGCTTCTCCCAAATCATTCATGGAGGGATGTTTAGATAACTTTTCTTTTACTGGTTGTAGCATAGGTATGTCATTCCCTATCAGTAGCATATCAACATATAATACTAGGAATGTCACTACCATGACGCCCCAAAATCGGGTTCCCTAACCTCTAATTTATTGCTCACGATCCATCATTATTATACACAATCTATAAACTAACGTGGAATATATAAACATACATTGTTTAGTACGAATTGGTTCTACATCATTCCCAATGTCTATCAATCTTAACTTAATACATACCCTTAGTTACTCAAAAGGTTTACATAGCCAATTTATATAAATTATCAAAATAAATAAACAAGCATTGTAAACTATTCTGAAACTTTTCCTTTGCCTTTATCCTTCCTCGAGCACTCGGGTTTTACTGAAATATATATCATGATATAGCAAGAGTGAGCAACAACTTCGCTCAACAAGTTTAAATACAAGAATGATATATGATGATTGGAAAAGAATTAACTTCTGAATTTTCAACAATATTTAATAATTGTGAAAAAATGAGAATCATGTTTAAATAAATCAAAGATTGAATCAATACTACTGAGTGGCCAACAATGACCATGAACATATACAAAGGTTTATCAGTAATTAAACTAGACCTTTTAATAGGTTTTGATATTCAAGGGGATCATCCTCTCATACCCGGTGAATATGCATACTATTTAAGAAATGGGCAAATAATCGTTTTTCAATATATTGCCTTAATAAAAATTATTCTTTTTCTCAGTCTTACCGTAAGAGTCCGCACCAATAACTGGTTTGGAACAACTTTTAAAATGTATTTAAATTAACAAATTTAAACATATTCAATCTAGCTGATACAACTAGCTTAGACTTAAACAGTTCATGAATAATAGAACTTTAATTGTTTCACAGTTTAATAATGAAACAAGCTTTCAAAGGCACACAAGTGCAATAAACAATATTAATATCGATGTGGAATAACTTTCAACAATTAAACCACTTAGAGATCTTCAAAATAGATACCAGTCCGAATATAAGAAACTTGCACTAAGTGCGAATATCAATGTGACGCCCCCAAATCCGTGTAACATCGATTACAAGATCTGGGGCTCACGATACAACAAACATCATCATCTATCTATCATCATCGATACACAATTCCTATGGACATGGCTAACGGGAATTCTTTCCTTATTAACAACTTCTACGTTCATCGGATATTCTAATTCTTCCTTGGGTAAGTTTAATCGTTGGGAGAATTCATGCGACACGAAGGAACAAGTAGCACCCGAATCGAATAATACATAAGCAGATATATCGTTGATCGGAATGATACCTGAAACCACATCATTGGATGCGACTGCATCCTGAACTGTCATGTTGAAAGTCCTTGCTGTTGGTCGATTCTGAGTTGGTGGTCCAGTAATTATGAGATTTCCACCGCTTGGTCCCCTTCCTCCATTTCCTCCTGCTGAATTCTTCTTTGGGCAATTCCTTGCCTGATGATCCAATGCTCCATAGTTGAAGCATCCATTACTCTTTGGTGCAGAGCAATTGGGAGAGATGTTCCCCTCTTGCCCGCAATTGAAACATATATTCTTCCCCTTTAGACATTCACCCAAGTGATTCCTCCCACACTCCTTGCATTCCTCAGTCCTCTTCTTTGTTTCCCCTGGTTTTCCCCCAGAGTTTCCCGAGTTGAAATTGGTGTTGCTGTTGTTGTTGTTGTTGTTGTTGTTCCACTTCCTCTTGTTTGCACTACTACTGCTGCTACCTTCCCCGCGATTCCCTCCTTCATTCTTCTTCTTTTTCTCCTTACTAAACTTTATTAGGGCTTCACTTTCGCCCTCAACAATTATAGCCTTCTCCAGGAGAGTCGCGAAGCTGTTCGTCTGCAACACCGAAAGTCTACTGTATAACCATGGTTTGAGACCCTGCTCAAACCTCCTCGTTTTCCTCTCCTCAGTGTCGACCTGATAAGGCGCGAACCTCGCTAGTTCGTTGAACTTTGCGGCATACTGGGTACCGTCATGTCGTCTTGCTTTAGCTCCAGGAATCGCATCTCCATGCGACTCTGCATACTCACAGGAAAGTAATTCTCGAAAAATATCTTCTTAAACCCTTCCCAAGGTATCACACCTTCTCCAGCCCTGGTCTGGTTTACCTCCCACTAGTAGTTGGCTTCACCCTTCAGCATATACGTGGTGAAGATTGTTTTCTGATCATCTCCTACTCGGGCGATAGCGAACGCCTTTTCGATTTCCTTAACCCAAGTTTGGGCTTCAATGGGTTCGGTGGTTCCTTCAAATTTTGGGGGTCCCGCGCTCTTGAAGTCCTTAAAGTGTGCCACCTAGCCCGCTGGAGGGTTATTGGTATTCGGGGTGTGATTCTGAAGTGCCCCAACTAACATGTCTACGAATTGTTACATGGGGTTCGGTGGACCCCCAGCATTACCACCTGACCCTTCTGGTACTTGACGACGTCTTCCTCTAGCCATCTATCTGATTAAATAAACTTAATGTAATCATCTTATAACTTATTCCTACAGCATATATATTTCATATAAAACTTAATCATCACATCACATATTTAAATAAAAGCATATTTATTTAAAAAAACCATAATCACAAGGTATCTCATCATCTTATGGCATTTTGCCATTTACATCTCTTTAACCCAAAACACTTGGAAAAACTGGAAACCAAGTTTTATTTCATAGATAAGCGTTCTATACGCTAGTAGTAAAAGTTCAACACGAATAAACTAAAGACCCCGCCTAATGGCGTCTTCATGCTCTTCATCCGCTATCTTCAGCACCAGCCCTCGGCTTATAACATGTCTAGACCGGTGCTCTTCACGTGGAAAGTGATACACCCTATGCTGGAACCTCCCATGTGCTGACTTAGACGCGTACTTCATTCTATCCATCCTATCCTTCTTATCTCTTACTTCTCCTTCTAACTCGCCTGTTAGCTTCTCGGCCCGAACACAGCCTCTCCTCTCATCTCCCCTGAATATGGTAATAATCTGCTTGTCAGTTTGGAGACTCTGAATCCTCGACTCCAACCCATTGATGGTATGTCCCAAGTGGGTCCTGATAGCTTATTTCTCATCCTTCAGCCTGTCCGCCTTCTGACCTGCTGTTCGCAGCTTGTCAGCCAGATCCCCGTTCCTAATTATCAGGTGGTGCACCAATGCCTCCAGCAATGCTGCAGCTTGCTGCTCCCCCTGATACAACTCCTCCAACTCATGGACCTTGTCATCCAATTCAGTAATCCTATCCATCAACTCATTCAATAGACCATCCCCAGTAGTTTTCTCGGAGTCCTCCTCGGACTCCTCTTCCTCTTCAGGATACTCCTCTGGGTCTGAGTCAGCTGCTGCCTCAGCTATAGGCTCAGGTACAGCTGTCACCAACTGCTCACTCACAATGTGAATATCTCTAACCTCATCTTCTCTTGACATCCTATAATCAAGACAAACAACTCGATTAGTATTTTAAAATAGATATTGATTTTGTTTTTAGAAAAATAGATTTGACACAACCCTTAGAACTCTACGTGAGTTCATCTCCTTATATCCTCCACTAACTTCCCTAAGGTTATAGTCTAAGGTTCCTCACCTAAGGTTTATAACCTACAACTTTGATACCAACCTGTGATGCCCCCAAATCCGTGTAACATCGATTACAAGATCTGGGGCTCACGATACAACAAACATCATCATCTATCTATGTAAACTCCAACAATAATAATAATAAAAAACAATATTACTTTTACATCCTTATTCAAATAAAATCCCAAGTCTTTACAACCTTAAATAAACTGAAACTTAAACTTAGCGTTTATCGCTACCTTACATCATATGAAAAAATATAAACTTATTACATAAAGTAACTAGCATGATTTCATCTTAGATTTTCCCTTGTCCTTGCCCGAGTCCTCAGCCTGTTCATCCTTAACTGAAAGGTTTAAGCAAGAATGAGCACAAATTGCCCAGCAAGTATATAAAGAAGTTTGAAAACATACATCAGGAGTAAGAACATCTGTATGGCAATATCTCAATAGTTGAAAGAATTATCAAGTGTTAAACAAGAATATCAAAGATAAGAGTTTAGAATTCTCAATAGCATACTAAGGGGTGTTAAATACCCTAAACGTTACTTTGTTTCATCGAAAACCATCAGACGGTTTAACAATCAAATAGATTGTAAACGGTTTCTGCAAGTACTCCAGGTGATCAGCCTATCGTACCCTACATTGTGCACAAGTATAAAGTTTAAACTGCATAAGCATAAATGGGACTATATGCCCGACATCTGTTTGCCCGTTTATTCAGGTTGTTAATCTTAGTATTCCTGCGAGACCGCACCAAAACACTTTGGATTGGTAAACATTAAATAACTTCAAAGAATTTGAATTGTTCAAATGTTAAACCAGTTTTCATCAATAATCTCGAGCCGGAACAAAAGCTAGAAAGCATACTTGGAAACAGTTCATGATAGCAATAAAACTTTTAAAGCATAACAGTTGAATTAATAACTGAGTAAAAAATAATAAAAATTGCAAGATAATTGAAGTTGTAGAACTTTACAACAAAGGAACTTGTACGTGTCAACGAATAAACACGAGCTCAGTACTTACCCTTACCGCAATAAAAGAAGTAAGGCTTGAATATTTTATCAATAAAAAAAATAGGGTACGAAACTTGCATAATCAAATCTGAGTAAGGAAACTTGCCTGATACGTCTTCTACAGTTTAAGCTATCAACTAGTCCTTCACGTAACCTAATCACATATGTCACGTTAAGCAACTAAGTAATCCCACTCTAATTTAAAATATAATTATTTCCTTTTATATTAATTAGGTTGTTAAACAAACTTGCATTCAATCATCAATACAATTTAATTACACAAGCATGTTACATCATATAGATTAAAGTGTTCAATTTTGAAATCTGAAAAAATAAATTTTTGACATTCTGACCCGACCTGGATCCGGCTCGACCCGGCCCAGCGCAGCTGGGCAGCCCCAAGCTGTATTACCGGCGCAGCTGCGCTACTCAACCAACCCAGAAGCCATCTTTGAACGGCGCAGCTGTGTAGCTTTAAGTCGTATGAATGGCGCAGCTGCGCTGCTCATCATTTCCAGAATTTTTTTTCCCTGCCAAGCAGCCTCCTTCACAATTTAATTCCCATTAACGTAATAATGATATGACTCTGATAATTGGACACCACCAACTCCATGCAACATAGTATTTTAAAAAAATATCACATTCCAGAAAATAGCAAGTTAAGACCACGAATCGGCTGCCTTGAAAAGTGTGCCAGAACAGGTTCTAACACTTGGAAAATTTTTGGAATTTCCAGATTTTCTGCAGACTTTATTATGAACATGTATGCTTACGAATTTCATATCTCACTCAATATAACTCCGATTACTATGAAATTTGGACAGATTGGACTTGATACTACATAGTATTTTACAAAATTATTACCTACCCTAATCGGGTCACAGAAACCATGATTCCAAGGCTCCGAAAAACCCAAAAAGTCACAGATTTCAAGTTTAACCAACTTTGACAAAATTCATGATTTTGATTCTAGCATGCAAGGACTTGGTTCCTACTGTCCAGAACATATATACTAACATAAATACATATGTTACAACATTCCACTTCACTAACTTTCCATGATTTGATGAATTTAGCATGTTAGTGGCATAATATCAAACATAAAGCATGCATACTCAAATTCTTTGTTTTTCTATATACTTGCAACATGATTAAACCTAGAACTTTCTTTCTTAACCTCCATATATCAGTAACTAATGATAGCATGGCATCACAGAACCAAAACATAACATTACTATGATTATACAAGCATTTTCTCCACTATTTTTCTCAAAAACATAAAAACTAAGTTCATGGCTTACCTCGAATGTTATCCTTTGAACAAGAAATTCAAAGTTGCTTCCCTCCTTGCTTGTTTAGGCTTTGCAAATCTTCAGAAATCTTCACAGACTCTCAACTCTCATTCTCTTAATTTCTTTATATTGGAAGCTTTTAACAAAAGAGAAAAGGAAACTTGAATTTGGTGTATATATATATAGCTTCATAGAGCTGATCTCTCTAGCCCTTTTCATCTCTCAAATCATCAGTTACATGCATAATCATAATACCTTAATTTAGTTATGGGGTGGGGAGTTAGGAAAATGAAAAGGTTTGGTTTATTAAGAAATTGTAACTCCCTCTCCCTCAATATTTAACAATACGTATACTCACACCCCTCTTGTCCCAAATGGTGTGTCACAAGGTCTCCCAGCAGCTGCCATTCCATTTAAAATATTATTATTAAATCAATTAATAAGCCATTTTGACCATTTTGCCCTCCGTAGCCAAACGTTGCGATACTTATATCGATTCCTACTAAAGTCGACGTTTCGGATGTCATGGGACTATCCGTTTTGTCCCATTCATATCTGAAATTCGTGGTTGACTTTTTACCCGAAAAAGTCAACCGATTAACTTTGACCAAAAAGTCAACCGTGACACATTTCTGTGGTTATAGTCTATTCTGACTAATTTCGATGTTTTGGACTCAAATACCCAGTCCGCGTCTCTAAATTCCGCACCGAACTCCAACCCATGCTTTAACACCATCCTACGAAATTAATAGAATTAATTCTATAACCAAATCAAATAGTTAAATCAATCTAAATCAACTATTTAAATCCATCACATCACATAGCTTAAAATAAAACACATATGTATAACACATATACATCTAATAGAAGAAATCACACAAGAGTTTCACATAAGTTCGTTTATTGATACTTAGTAAATTACATAATAATCTCGGATATTACAATCAATAATAATCATAGGTGGAATAATCGATAATAATTAATCCACTAACATTCTTTAAAAATAATAACTCAAGTTTGAGTTAGGAAACTTGTCTCTTTTGCTGATTACTGCTACGCAATCTAACTCAATATTTTATGAAAAGAATTATCATTAATAAGATTGATCTTTTAATTAGCATAACACATCTTAACTCATAATTATCTAACATTTAATCACATCAGTAAATATTAGATAATACCTTAAACCACTAATAATATTATTATCCTTTGATAATATTATTATCAGTTAGTCATCGTCTTAAACACTCGTCTTATATTATTAATCATTTAATAATATTTTATTTATTTTCTAATATTATTATTCTCTTAATAATATTTTAATCATTTACTAATATTATTAAGTATTTAATAATATTTTAATTATTTACTAATATTATTAATCATTTAATAATATTTTAATTAGTTGCTAATATTATTAATTATTTAGTTATATTTTAATCAATTACTAATATTATTAATTATTTAATAATATTTTAAAAAATTACTAATATTATTAATCATTTAATAATATTTTAATTATTTACTAATATTATTAATCAGTTAATAATATTTTAATCATTTATAAGCAATTCAATTTAATTGTTTATCCCTTAATATTAATTTATTTAACAAACATAACATGTCATTCTTATAAAATTTTATTAAAAATCACCAAATTACCCTCATATATTCTTAATACATCATTTTAATGTTCATTAGTCAATAAAAGAACATTAACAAATTTAATGACTTAATATAACTTAATTTCCTCAATTTTTCTTAACTCGTTCATAAGCATTAAAAATATCTAATCAACTTATTAGTTTTATATCTTCTAGAGAATGTTAATATATAACATTTTAGTCACAAAATAATTTTCATGTAATTTTCCAAGATCATTTCCTATTTTTAAATAGGTCAATTCTGTCCAAAACTACATCATTTATTAAAAATTATACTTTTATCCAAAAATTCCGAAATTTATAAAGTAGCCTCATACCATCATACAATGACCACTATAAAAATTGCAAAATATTTTGAGCTCTAGATTCCGAGTTATAACAGTTTCATTTTAAAATTGTATTTTCTTTGACGGACCATAACTCCGTCTCATAAAGTCGAAACAAACTCATTTTGGACAACTTCTAGATAAATTCTTATATAAACATAACACAAAAGAACATATGTTTTAAGGCCTTTTAACTGTCCGAAATAGACTTTGGAAAAATATGGTCAAGGGGATTTTTAGGTATTTTTAGGTTTTCTTCGGCATAAACTGTTTTGGTAAAAATCGTGCTATGGTCGACTCGTTTAATATTTTCCAGTGATGCCAGTTGGGTTCATTAGATAACTCATAGATCTAAATCATGGCTTTGACAGATCTCAAAAATAAGCTATAGATCAAAAATGGCAATTGTCCAAAGTGGACTGAAATTCTAGGATTTTTAGGTCAAAAACTATTTTTGTTCATCTTTGACATCCAAGCTCATTAACACTTAAAATGGCTACATCTAACTATAAAACAACATATAACACATAGATCTTCTATCATATGACTTAATAATATAAACTCATTATTTGATTTCAAAACAACTATAGGAATACACAACGATCTAACTAGGGTTTGAGTTAGAAAACTTTTAAACCCTGATTTAATGGCTCTCCTTCTTCTTTTCCAAAGTAGGTTATGAAACTTGAAGGCATGAACAAACTCCTCTCCTTTCCCTCTCCAAGTGGCCGACCCTCTCACTCTTCTCTTTGCTCTCAAGTTTTGGAAACTTAGGAAAATAAGATGAAACAAACTTTTTGCTAGCAAATGAGAGAGACTCTATTTATAAGCTTCAAAATCTATACATATAACATATATGTATATACATAATCATTCCAATCTACTCATTTTTCTTTGTTATCCCTTATTTTGTGGATCTCATATTTAACAAGCTAGTTACTAGGGAACAAAGGCTATAAAGATTTGGTAAACAAACTATGAAATGTGAAATGAAGTAATAAATGAGCCCCATGTGACCCTTAAATTGCTAGGTACTCTCCCTCCCTTTTTTCCTTATTTTTGATTTTGTATAATTCTTAATTTTCACATGAATTCATCTAGAAGGTGTAACGAATGAGAATTTTATATATGAATTTTAATATTTATTGAATTAAATAAATATTTTAATTAATTTAATTATTGAGTTAAATAAATAATTTATGTAATTGTTGTGGAGTAATTTAATTAAGTGTAATATTTTAATTAAATGAATATTTAATATTAAATTGTTGTGTAAGCAATTTTATGGTATAGTTCTAATTTAATTCAGATAATTAAATTAAATGAATATTATGTGGTAATTATTACATGAGATTACGATTAGCGAGTAATTATAATTGTTATGTGACAAATGTTATTTGGTTAATTGATGTTAGCTTTAATTTAATTAAATTAGAATGTTAAGATTTAATTAAATAAAGTGTAATATTGAAAGTATGTGTTAAATGATTTATTAAGTAAATTAGAAGGGTTTTTAAATTAATTTTACCAAACAAGGTCCTTAAATATGTTTTAAAGAGTTTTTACCAAACATGGTCTTAACTATTAAAAAGCTAGCTTTTAAAAATAATGAGTTTTGCCAAACAAAGTCTTATGGCTTTTGAATTCAAATAAAATATAATTGACATATTATTAATATAGTGTATTAATATATTTTAATTACTTGTCAGTTATATATTGTATAATTATGTTTTATATTATATACGTATATCAATTTATATTATACGTTAGGTAGAGAGTTAGTCAGTGTTAAAAGAAAGAACAGAGAAGAAAAGTTAGAGAGAAAATAGAGAAAGAAGAAAAAGAAGGAGAGGGAATTGTTAAAACATAAAGCCTAACATCACCATCATCTTCTTCCTCTATAATCAAAGGGTATAATTCTAACTCTCTAACCATTAAAATTATGTTTTTACGTTCTTCATGTTTTAGTTCTCTGTGATTAGAGTTTTTATGAGAATTCATGTAAACATGATTTATATATATAGTGTGTTATAAATTGTTTATATATGAATTGTATGCATAATTAAGTTGTTTAATTCATATAAACATGATGAACATGAAGAAATCATGTTCATCAAAAGTTACAGTGAACTTGTTTTGAAAATAATTGGTTCTTTAAAATCAAAATTCATGTTTGATGGTATTATATTGTATAAATTGATTATAAATTATGATAACATGCTTAGAAACAAATTCAATATGCTTGGAACTATGTGAATTGGTTTAAAAACAAACTCACAGTGTTCAATTTCATCAAGAACCCTGAAAAATGGCTTTTCTTCAAAATTAACAAAATTAAGTATTTTAAATTATGTGTTTTGATGTTATATGTATTAGAATATGATTAGAAACATAAATTGATGTTTTTATAAAAGTTTATGTGATTTATGTGTGCTGAATTCAAATTTTGGTGTGGAGAAATAAGCCAAATTAGTTTTTTCTCTGCACAGTTCGTGACACTGTCAGAATAATTTGCGCAGTAGCGCGGCCGCGCCGCTCCCAAGGCTTATTGGAGCGCGGCCGCACTGGTCCTGTAGATTGTGCAGAGAGTTATTTTTTAACATGCAACTTTGTGAGATTAGTGAAGTAATAAAATATAAAACATGTTAATAAAATTAAAATGCTAAATGGACAGTAATGAATTATATTATTAAAATATAATATGTAATTTTAATTTGATTAATTATAATTATAGTCAATGTATGATTTAAATTATAATTTGTTTAATTATAATATGAATACATAATTTGAGTTTGATTAATTATATGAACATGTGATGTGATTATGTGATGTGATAATTAATTATTAAACCTAATAATTAAAGAGGAATGAGTTAACCTAGATGTGTTAACTAGTTATGTGAATTAGTTATATGATAACTAATTTATATTATTTTTGCTAATAACGTATATGTAGGATTAATTAAGGAACGTGAGTATAACTTGTAGCTTGTGCTCGAGGCAAGTTTCCTAATCCTTTCTTTTATATTGTGCAAGTTTCCTAAACTCAAACTTTACTTGAGCAAATTTCATATTTCTAATTTGTTATTCATATGCAAGTTATTGTATTCTCTATAAATTATATATTGAATAAATATCTTATCAAAGTTCATTATTGAGTTAATGTGACCTTGACTTAACTGTTCAAGCAAGGTTTATCTTATCTTTCAAATGCTTTAAGTTTAATTTTAAAGCATAAGTTAATTCGTAACTCTTTATTGTCGAATTATTATTTATTGTAAGTGATTCAACTATTCCTTAGTTGATGATAGTTGAACTCCAAATTTCCTTTTAAGCTTATCCAAACCAAACTTTCTTTGGTGCGGACTTGTTATCAAATACTAAGATAAACAACCCTATTTAATAGAGGATACCATGCGAAAGCGTTAAGATGTTTGTGCACAATACATGGTACGAAGGGCTGATCCCCCTAAGTACGAGTTAAGAGTCCATATAGTCTAAACGACTGTTAAAGGTTTTAAATAAAAATGTTTATAGCCTAGGACATAGTTCAAGGTCTTATGACCCTCAGATGATTTTTATATTCAAATTCTAAATGTTGACGAAGAATTATTATTCAATTCTTTATTATTGATGAAAGAAATGTTATTCCAAATCATTTGAAGTATTCAGTTTATGTCATCACTTTTATTAATTGTTATTCTAAGTGAGCTTTTGTTTGCTCACTCTTGCAATTAATAACCATTGCAGCTAAAGTCGAAAGAGTTAATGAACCATCAATTAGTAAATGAAAAAACAAGATGAACAAGTGAAGACTTGTTATGTTATGATTATGATGTGTAATAGAATTTTATTGTGTTATGTTTTATTTTTCGCACTTATTTATTGACGTTAAGGTTAGCAAACCCTGGGATTGATTTGATTAAGTTGTAATCCTTTTATAAGGTAGATTTTGTTATTTAATTAAGGTTGTAATTTATTTTGCATTCTTTATTTATGGGCAGTAGTTATATTTTATTTAGATAGTGAGCACCAAATCCAGTGGAATTGAAGTACCCGAATTTGGGGGTGTCATAGAAGGCCTACACAAAATTTGGGCCAGGGTTTGGACCAATTTCATTATTCATTTGGGCTCTCATTTACATCATTTGGGCCACATTTGCTAGCATATGTCCAACACATTAAAATACCTTACCCTAGTTATTTAATTAGGGTTTCTAGTCTACTTATATTGGACTTTAAATAATTACTCATATTGGTTTAATTACATAACCCAATTAGACTTTCTATAATTAGGTTGAGATAATAAAAAAATTTCTTAGGCTAGTCCACTAGTATATAATTTAAATACGTACTCTTCAATAAATATAACACTTAGGTTATTTAATCCTCATACCTAATATATATATAATTAGGTTACAAGACTTTTCTCTTTATAACTCCTTATGTGATAAATAAATATATATACACACTTATTATATATATTCATTCAATCATATACATATTCTACATAAGTCACAAAGTATTTACTTCATTGATAAATAATTAATATCCTCATTTACAATGTGAGCTAATATTCTTGGTTATTACATTCTCCCTTCCTTATAAGAATTTCATCCCCGAAATTACAACATAAGGTTACTAAAAAAGATTCGAATAATTCTTCCTTGTCTTTTCCTCGAGTTCCCACGTAGCTTTTTCAGCGTTGTGGTTCCTCCAAAGAACTTTGATAGAATGTATAACCTTATTTCTTAGTGTCTGCTCTTTTATATCCAAAATTTCTATAGAAATTTCTTCATATGATAAGTCCTTCTCGACTTGAATTGGCTCATAAGATATAACGTGCTTATAATCAGGCTTATATAGTCACAACACTGACACACGAAATACATTATGAATATGTTCTAGTTTAGGAAGTAACGCTACCTCGTACGCCACTTCATCTATTTTCTTCAATATCTCAAACGATTCTATGAATCTTGGACTTAATTTTCCTTTCTTGCCAAATCTTATCTTTCCTTTCCAGGGAGATACTTTTAAAAACTCAAAGCTTCCCACTTTGAAATCTCTTTTCTTGCAATGCAAATCCGCATACTTCTTTTGTCGTTCTTGAGCTGCTACTAGACGAGCTCTTATCACTTTGATGATCTCCACGGTCTGCTGCACAAATTCTGGCCCCAACAGTTTACGTTCACCTACCTCGTCCTAACACAAGGGTGTTCTTCATTTTCTCCTACACAGTGCTTCGTACGGTGGCATGCCAATACTCGCGTGATAACTGTTATTATACGCAAACTCTACTAACGGTAGATGGTCCTCCCAACTAACTTTAAAGTCCATCACATAGGCTCTGAGCATTTCTTCCAATGTCTGAATCGTTCTTTCGCTTTGTCTATCGGTTTGTAGATGATATGCGGTACTCAACCTTAGTTGTGTCCCCATTCTTGCTTGAAGACTCTTCCAAAAATTTGACGTGAAGCGCGAATCACTATCAGATACAATTGAAATTGGCACTCCATGTCTTGAAATTATTTCTTTGATATATAATTTGGCTAGTTGATCCAGATTGTACCTAATCTTGATCTGCAAAAAGTGCGCTGACTTTGTTAGACGATCCACAATCACCCATATGGCGTCGTAACCTTTCTGCATTTCTGGAAGTCCTACCATAAAATCCATTGTTATGTGCTCCCATTTCCATTCAGGAATATCTAACGGTTGCAATAATCCACTAGGTCTTTGATGTTCTGCCTTGACTCGTTGATAAGTTAGGTATCGATTGACACATTTCGCAACCTCTCTCTACATGTTCGGCCAGCAAAAATGTTGACGCAAATCTTAATACATCTTTGTGCTACCTGGGTGTATCGAGTATCTAGTATTATGGGCCTCTTACAGAATCTGTTTCTTAGTTTTGGTATTGAAGGTACCCAGACTCGCTCTTCAAACCTCAACAATCTGGTGCCATCGATTTTATATTTTAACTCTTCACCTTCAGCTAACCGTTTCTTATTGTTACCACACTCTTCATTATTTTCTTGAACCTCTTTCGCCTTGTCTAATAAGGTTGGACTTGCCTCTATCTCCGACACTTCCTTTTCTAAATCATTCGGATTTTCACCTCCAACTCCATTCTAGCCATTTTTTTTACTAGTTCTTCCTGATTTGTCAATGCAAACAACTTCTCTCTACTCTTTCTGCTTAAAGCATCTGCCACCACGTTGGCCTTTCCGGGATGGTATAAAATATCATAGTCATAATCTTTGATAAATTCTAACCATCTCCTCTGCCTCATGTTCAAATCCTTTTGTGTAAAGATATACTTCAGACTCTTATGATCTGTAAATATCTCACACTTTTCTCCATAGAGATAATGTCTCCAAATCTTAAGGGCAAACACTACTGCAGCCAATTCTAGGTCATGGGCAGGGTATCCTTTTTCATAATCCTTTAACTAACGTGATGCATACACAATGACCTTACCGTTCTGCATCAGCTAGCACACAACCTAGTCCCTTGTGTGATGCATCACCGTACACTGTAAAACCTCTCGTATTATCTGGTAAGGATAACAAAGGTGCTTCACGTAGTCACTTCTTTAACTCCTGAAAACTTTAGTCACATTTCTCTATCCAGACGTACTTAACCGTCTTTCTTGTCAAATTAGTTAACGACGTTACTATCTTCGAGAAATCTTTAATAAACCTTTGATAATAACCTGCTAATCCCAAGAAACTTCTGGCCTCCATCAGCGTCTTCGGTTGTCCCCAATTTTTCACCGCTTCTACCTTTGCAGGATCAACAGAAATTCCCTCATTGTAAATAACGTGTCCTAAAAACTGAACTCTCTTCAACCATAATTCACACTTTGAAAATTTCGCGTACAACTTTTCCTTCCTTAATGTCTCCAGCACTATTCTTAAATGCTCGACATGCTCCTCTTTAGTTTTTGAATACACCAAGATATCGTCAATGAACAAAACCACAAACTTGTCCAAATATTGTTTGAACACTCTGTTCATCAAGTCCATAAATATAGCTGACACATTCGTCAGTCTAAACGACATTACTAGAAACTCATAATGGCCGTAACGAGTTCTAAATGTTATCTTTGGTACATCCTCCTTCCTCACCTTTAATTAATGATAACCAGTTCTCAAATCAATCTTCGAAAAATACCTTGCTCCTTTAAGTTGATCAAATAGATAATCTATTCTTGGTAACGGGCACTTGTTCTTGATCATCACTTTATTCAATTCCCTATAATACATGTATAGTCTCGTTGATCCGTCCTTCTTCTTTACAAACAATATTGGTGCTCCCCATGGAGATTCACTCGGTTGAATGTGCTTATTGTCCAATAATTCCTGTAGCTGGAACATTAACTCTCTCATTTCTACTGGAGCCATCCTATACGGTGCTTTCTATATCGGCACTGTCCTCGATACTAAATCAATCACAAACTCTATCTCTTGGTCTGGTAGAAGTCCTTAAAAATCCTCTAGAAAGACGTCCACGAACTCATTAACTATAGGTATCTGTCGTATTTCAGAATTTACAATCTAGGTATCCACTACATGAGCCAAATACCCCTCACATCCTTTCTTTAACATTTTCTTGGCCTGCATCATCGTCAGACAACACGATTGCCTTGGCGAATTACTACAATAAAATACAACCTTAGACTTATTGGGTGTCTGAAGGCATATGCTCTTCTTCTAACAGCCAATAACTGCCTCATGGCTAAATAACCAATCCATTCCTAGGATCACATCAAATTCTCCTAAGCGTATCAGAATTAAATTCATGCTTAACTTATGTCCCCTTATTTCCACACAACAGTTTCTATGGATATACTCAACAAGGATTACTTCTTTATTTGCAACCTCTATATTCATTGGGTTTTCTAACTTTTTGCGAGGTAAATCTAGTCTTCTAGCAAAATCATCATACACAAATGAATAGGTAGCTCCAGAATCAAATAATACATAGGCATTTATATTGTTGATCAGAATAATACCTGACACCACTTCCTTTAATTCTACTGCGTCTTGCACAGTCATGTTAAACGTACGAGCTGTCGGCTTGCTTTGCTGCACTGACCCTCCAATATTTAACTTGATATTACTACCCTTTTTTCCCTTTCCTCCATCAGTACCCTTCTTCAATGGGCATTCCATGAATCGATGACCCGTTTCTCCGCAGAAAAAACATCATCCCTTCTTAGGTTTGGGACAATTGGGAGAGATATGCCCTTCTTGACCGCAATTATAGCACACATTCTTTCCCTTCATACATTCCCCAGAATGATTTTTCCCGCACTTATTACATGCCTTCTTCATTTTCTGTGAATTCCCTTGCTGGTTCTCTGAGTTATTGTCACTCTTGTTGTTCCACTTGCGCTTGTTGTTGTTGCTACCGCCACTACTGACATTCTTATTTCCACTATTGCTCTTTTTCTTATCTTTCTCTCGATTATACTTTGATACTGCTTTAGTTCAATGATCACTTTTTCTAAAAGAGTCGAAAATGAATCAATCTGTAACACAAATACTTTGCTGAATATCCACGGCTTCAGTCCGTTCTCAAAATGTCGTGCCTTTCGTTCCTCAGTGTCCACTTGATGTGGAGCAAACCTGGCTAACTCTTTGAATTTGGCGGCGTACTCTAAAACTAACATATTCTGCTACTTCAATTCCAAGAATTTAACCTCCATCATTCCTTGCATACTTTACGGAAAGTAATTCTCGAAAATTAATTCTTTGAATCTTTCCCACGCTACAACTCCTTCTCCGGCCCTATTCTAAGTTGATTCTCACCATAAATTTGCCTCACCTTTCATCAAGTAGGTAGCAAAAGCCATCTTTTGCTCTTCAACAACCCTCGCAATAATGAAAGTTTTCTCCATTTTATTCACCCATGTTTGAGCTTCGACTGGGTCTGTTGTTCCCTTGAACTCTAGCAGACCAACTGCCTTGAAGTCTTTAAAATTCGCCAAATGATTATCTGGTGAATTCCCTGAGGCTGGTGCTCGATTCTGCATTGATTTTGCTAACATATTCACAAAGTTTTGCATCAGGTACATGTGACCTCCTTCATCATTAATAGATTCTTCCACCCTTCGATTTATTTTTTCTCTTCTCGGCGGCATTGTCTGATTAAATAAAACCTTAAATTATTCCTTCGTGTTTTACATTTTATGCCACATCTTATTAGTGTTAGCATTTAAAATTTAATTCGGAATTCAAGCTCAATCAAACATATAATCATAACGTCTCATTTATATCCATATACCAAATAATAGTGTCACACACTTATAATATTTTGGCATATTCCTATAAAAGCTATCCATCCCACTTAGGCAACAAAAGATGGGATTTACAAGTACTATATTCCCCTAATCACATAAAGTGGGAATGCATCATATTCATATACCACCTCTCATAGTCTGAGGTTTACATTATATATATAACCCTATAAACAAAAGGGTTTCTATCTGCATCTATATTCAACATATAACAACTAAACCATATCATCATTTCATGCCGCGGCGAGCTGCATTTGCATGCTCCTGCTGAACAACTCCATTCATCACTCGATGTCGTACTGAACAACTAGTCTGACCTTCCTCTGGAGGGTACCTCATATCCCTAACTCTCTGACTCCCATAAGTTGTGTCCAATGCCAATCCTAGAGTCTCAATTCTAACTGCATTAGCTTGAACCTCTCTTTCTAACTGGTCTAATCTTCTGGCAGCTCTAACCCAAGCATCCTCTATCCTGACCTTGTCTGCAATCTTTAAGTCAAACTCGAGCTTCATAGCTTCATGCTGGACTCTTAGCTCTCCCAACTTCAATTCTTTCTGCTCTAACTTCTCTCTTAACTCAGCATTTTAGGCAACCGATTGATGCAGTAATGGCCCAATCTGCTTTACCGAAGTCTCGTATCCTTATAATTGTATCTTCATCTCTGTCATCTCATTCTCTAACTGGTAAGCCAATTCCTTATACTGAACCTCCATAAATTGGTGATTCATATTCTGTTCTTCTAAATGTTTAACTCTGTGCTCTAGTTCTGTATTTCTAGCCGTCAAATCCCCAATTACAATATCCTCAGTGGTGTCCTCAATCACTTTATAATCTATAGGCTCCTCTTGTGGTTCCATTTTTGGCTCAGAACCAGAATCCTCGATGTGGTCCATCTCCAGCTCTAAATCTTCCTCGGCAACTGGCTCAGGTGCAACTAATTCCTCCTATATTACGTGTTTATCCACCTGCTTCTCCTCTACTGCATGACTTCCTCGTCCAATCTCAGACATCCTACAACACCAACACTAGATAGACAAACAACATCAGCATCACAATAAAATATATTCATTGATGAAATGAAAGTATATTTTATTATGCACAACTAATACTGGATGAATTTCCACAATCCATCTCCTAGCGTACTCTATACGAGTTTTCTTCTGTGGTTATAACCTAGGTTTCACATCCTAATGTTTATAACCTACATCTTTGATACCAACCTGTGACGCCCCCAAATTCGGGTTCCCAAACCTCGGGTTTGGTGCTCACGATCCATCATCATCATACACAATCTATAAACTAACACGGGATATATAAACATACATTGTTCATTACAAATTGGTTCTACATCATTCCCAAGGTCTATCAACCTTAACTTAATACATACCCTTAGTTACTCAAAAGGTTTACATAGTCAATTTATATAAATTATCAAAATAAATAAACAAGCATAGTAAACTATTCTAGAACTTTTCCTTTGCCTTTATCCTTCCTCGAGCACTCGGGCTTTACTGAAATATATATCATGAAATATCAAGAGTGAGCAACTTCTTCGCTCAACAGGTTTAAATACAAGAATGATATATCATGATTGAAAAAGAATTAACTTCTGAATTTTCAATAATATTTAATAATTGTGAAAGAACGAGAATCAAGTTTCAATAAATGAAAGATTGAATCAATACTGCTGAGTGGCCAACAATGACCATGAACATATATGAAGGTTTATCAGTAATTAAACTGAACCTTTTAATAGGTTTTGATATTCGAGGGGGATCAGCCTCTCATACCCGGCGAATATGCTACCACTTAAGAAACGAGCAAATAATCGTTTTTCGATATACTGCCTTAATAAAAATTGTTCTTTTTCTCAGTCTTACTGTAAGAGTCTGCACCAACAACTAGTTTGGAACAACTTTTAAAATGTATTTGAATTAACAAATTTAAACATGTTCGGTCTAGCTGATACAAGTAGCTTAGACTTAAAAAATTCATGAATAATAGAACTTTTATTGTTTCACAATTTATTAATAAAACAAGCTTTCAAAGGCACACAAGTGCAATAAACAATAGTACTATCGATGTAGAATAACTTTTAATAATTAAACCACTTAGAGATCTTCAAAATAGATATAAGTACGAATATAAGAACCTAGCACTAAGTGCGAATATCAATAATAATCATAGATGTGGAATAATTGACAATAATTAATTCACTAACATGCTTGAAAAATAATAACTCAAGTTTGAGTTAGGAAACTTGCCTTTTTTGTTGATTACTACTATGCAATCTAACTTAATATTTTATGAAAAGACCTATCATTAATAAGATTGATCTTTCAATTAGCATAACACATCTTAACTTATAATTATCTAACATTTAATCACATAGGTAAACATTAGATAATACCTTAAACCACTAATAATATTATTATCCTTTGATAATATTATTATCACTTAGTCATCATCTTAAACTCTCGTCTAATATTATTAATTATTTAATAATATTTTATTCACTTCCTAATATTATTAATCACTTAATAATATTTTAATAAATTACTAATATTATTAATTATTTAATAATATTTTAATTATTTATTAATATTATTAATTATTTTTTAATATTATTAATCATTTAATAATATTTTAATCATTTACTAATATTATTAATTATTTAATAATATTTTAATTATTTACTAAAATTATTAATTATTTAATAATATTTTAATAAATTACTAATATTATTAATTATTTAATAATATTTTCATCAGTTACTAATATTATTAATCACATTTAATAATATTTTAATTAATTACTAATATTATTAAATGTTTAATAATATTTTAATCAATTACTAATATTATTAATCATTTAATAATATTTAGATCATTTTATAATATTATTAATCATGTAATAATATTTTAATCAATTATAAACAATTTAATTTAATTATTTATCCCTTAATATTTAATTTATTTAACAAACATAACATGTCATTCTTATAAAATTTTATTAAAAATGAACAATTTACCCTCATATGTTCTTAATACATCATTTTAATGATCGTTAGTCAATAAAATCACATTAACAAATTTTATGATTTAATACAACTTAATTTCCTCAATTATTCTTAACTCATTCATAGTCATTAAAAATACCTAATCAACTTATTATTTTTATATCTTCTGGATAATTTTAATATATAATATTTTAGTTACAAAATAATTTTCTTATAATTTTTCAAGCTAATTTCCTAATTTTAAATAGGCCAATTCTGTCCAAAACTACATCATTTATTAAGCATTATGCTTTTATCGAAAAATTTCAAAATTTATAAAATTGCCTCTTACCATCATACACTAACCCTTGTAAAAATAGAATAATTTTCTGAGCTCTAGATTCCATGTTATAACATTTTCTTTTTAAAATCGCATCTTCTTTGACGGACCATAACTCCGTCTCAAGAAGTCGAAACAAGCTCATTTTCCGACATAAACTATATAACTTCTTATATTAGTATACCACAAAAGACCTAAATTTTTAAGGCCTTCTAACTATCCGAAACAGGCTTTTGAAAAATATGGCCAAGGGGATTTTTAGGGTTTTCTAGGTTTTCTCGGCATAAACTGTTTTGGTAAAAATCGCGCTACGGTCGGCTCGTTTAATATTTTTTAGTGATTCTCATTGGGTTCATTAGATAACTCATGTATCTAACTCATGACTTTAACGGATCTCAAAAATAAGCTATATATCAAAAATGGCAACTGTCCAAAGTGGATTGAAATTCTAGGGTTTTTAGGTCAAAAACTATTTTTGTACATCTTTGCCATCCAAGCTCATCAACACTTAAAATGGCTACATCTGACCATAAAACATCATATAACACATAGATCTAATATCATATGACTTAAGAACATAAACTCATCATTTGATTTCAAAACAACCATAGGAATACACAAAGATCTAACTAGGGTTTGAGTTAGAAAACTTTTAAACCTTGATTTAGTGACTCTTCTTCTTCTTCTTCTTCTTCTTCTTCTTCTTCTTCTTCTTCTTCTTTTTCTTCTAGCTTGAAGGCATTAACAAACTCCTCTCCTTTCCCTCTCTAAGTGGCCGACCCTCTGTCTCTTCTCTTTGCTCTCACTTGTTATGCTCTCAAGCTTTTGGAAACTTAGGAAAATAAGATGAAGCAAACTTTTTGCTAGCAAATGAGAGACTCTATTTATAAGCTTCAAAATCTATACATATAACATATATGTATATACATAATCATTCCAGTCTACTCATTTTTTCTTGATATCCCTTATTTTGTGGATCTCATATTTAACAAGCTATTTACTACGGAACAAAGGCTATAAAGATTTGGTAAACAAACTTTGAAAATGTGAAATGAAGTAATAAATGAGCCCCATGTGACCCTTAAATGGCCGGTTACTCTCCTTCCCTTTTTGCCCTATTTTTGATTTTCTTTAATGCTTAATTTGCACATGAATTCATCTAGAAAGCCTACACAAAATTTGGGCCAGGGTTTAGGCCAATTCAATTATTCATTTGGGCCACATTTGCTAGCATATGTCCAACACATTAAAATTCCTTACCCTAGTTATTTAATTAGGGTTTCTTGTCCACTTATATTGGACTTTAAATAATTACTCATATTGGTTTAATTACATAACCCAATTAGACATGCTATAATTTAGTTAAAGTAATAATTAGGTTGAGATAATAAAATAAATTTCTGAGGCTTGTCCACTAGTATATAATTTAAATACTTGGACTCTTCAATAAATATAACACTTAGGTTATTTAATCCTCATACCTAATATATATATATATAATTAGGTTACAAGACTTTTCTCTTTATAACTCCTTATGTGATAAATAAATATGTATACACACTTATTATATATATTCATTTAATCACATACATATTCTACATAAGTCACAAAGTATTTACTTCATTGATAAATAATTAATATCCTCATTTACAATATGACCTAATATTCTTGGTATTTACAACTACGCTCCCACTAACCCTTTTGTACGCACATGGTTTAGTCTCATTTTTGATAAAATCAAACTCTTTTGATTGTCTCATCAAAACGAATGTTCCATCTTTGAGAAGTTTGCTTCAATCCATAAATGGATCGTTGTAGCTTATATACTTTATTTGTTCCAACCTTTGAAACAAATCCATCTGGCTGTATCATACATACATTATCCTCTAATCACCATTGAAGAAGGGCGTCTCCACGTCCATTTGCCAGATTTCGTAATAATAAGCTGTAATCGCAAGTAAAATCCGAATAGACTTGAGCATTGCTACCGGTGAGAAGGTTTTATTATAGTCAACCCATTGACTTTATTTGAAAAAAATTTCCAACCAGTCTGACATTATAGGTTTCCAACTTGCCATTTGCTCCAGTGTTTCTCTTAAAGACACATATACACCCTTTAGGCTTTATGCCTATCGGAGGGTTAACCAAAAGTCTACACTTGATTTTTCATATATAGAGTCTATTTTGGATTTTGTGGTCATCTGTAATTTTTCTAAATGTCTACTACTCATAGCCCCATCGTATATAACTGGACCATCATCCTCTATGATGTGTACCTCATCATCATCATTTATGATGAATGACCTCCTATGTATCTTCGGTACTTTTCCAGATTTACGATTCGGTTGTGGTATAATAGGGTTATCTACAGGTTCCTCTAGTTGACTTATAGTGCTTTGTGATTTTTAAACTCCTTCAAGATCTATTATTCTACCACTAGCCCCTTTAATGATAAACACCTTTCTCTAAGAAGGCAACATGTTTCGCAAAAAACACCTTTTGCTTAGTAGGATTATAGAAAAATACCCTAAAATTACTTTAGGATATCTAACAAATCTGCACTTGTCCGATCTTAACCCAAGCTTATCCTTTTGAATCCTTTTTCACATAAGTTGGACAACCCCTAATCTTAACATACTTAGGATTATTTTTCCAGCCTGTCCATCACTCATATGAAGTCTTGGGGCTGAATTTTGAGGATACCTTATTTAGTAGATATGCGCCATTTCTAGGGCATAACCTCAAAAGTATACTGGAATGTGGTAAAACTCATCATGGACCGCACCATGTCCAACAAGGTACGATTTTTTCCTTTCAGATACACCAATCGATTATTGTGCATCAGGAACCGTCCATTGTGAGGGAAAACTATTTGAGATGATCTTGAAATTTATTGCATAAGTATTCCCTTCATCGATCCAATCGAAGAATCCTAATATTTTGCCATTTAGTTTCAATTCTGAATTATTTGAACCTTTCAAATGATTCAAACTTGTATTTTATTAAATACACATATTCAATTATTGAATGATCATCTCCTTTTCTTTTATTAGTTTGTTCACTTTACAAATTATTTTTCATATAGGTCAAGTATATAAAGTCCATCAAGTAAACTTCAAGTTCCAAATAAAACATTATTATTACAAATAGAACAACTATTGTTCTTAAATATAATAACAAAACATTCCTTGTCCAACAACAGAATGGAAATAATGATTCTAACAAGAACTGGTACATAATTACAACTTATTAACTTAATAGACTTGCCCGTAGGCTATGCTAAACTATAAGTTCCTACGGTTAATGTAGTAACCTTTGCTCCATTTTCCACACGCATGATTACTTCCCTTTGTTTAGCTTTCTACTTCTGCTTAGTCCCTCATAAAATTTTATTTATGAGAACCATAGCTGATATCCAATACCCAAGTAAAACCTTGACTTACAAAAATATTTATTTCAATCATGAACAAACTGAAAGTAGTATGCACACAAGCCAATCATGTTTGATGATAAATTATATACTTTGTAACAATCTTATTCATTTATTAATAATAAAAGTTAATTTATAAAGGCTTTTAATTTATCTACATGGTGCTGTTATATTAATATGTGATAATCCCATAGTTTTAAGCAACTCTTTTAAAACCATGATGATGATCATGCTAATGAGATATAAATTCTTAGATAGCTTAAAACTAAAATAGTTCCCAATCATTGGATTACTAAAAAAGGTATTAGTGAATCTAGATAGATTGGTACTGTGACGCCCCCAAATCCGGGTACTTTCAACCTACGGATATGATCCTACACTGTGCTACTATCTACTCATACATTCAATTGAATACTTCAATAACATGCATAAGTTTACTAAATGTTACATTATAATAATCCATTCCTAGGTTCTTTATAACCTTTACATTCGTTTAGTGTCATAATATCATTCATTAAAACAATAATACTATGCTATTATAAGGATAACTAGTTATCCATCTTGGACTTGCCCTTGTTTACTGGATCCTTCGGTGTGTTGGATCTTAGCTGAAATCATATAATTTAAAGCAAGAATGAGCATAACTAGCCCAACAAGTTTAACATTTATACTGCAACCACAAAATCAAGAATTATATGACTTCATCTTTCATAACTGTATAATAGTTATGAAATAGCAGGAATAATCAAAATAACATTTTGAATTCCTTTAAAATCATTCTCAAGGACATATAGTCACTTAAGAATCTGAGCTGGTCATAGACCATGAACATTCTTTACCTTTTCATTCATAAAAGAACATCCCGGGACTAAGGCCGTATGCTCGATGTATCTTACGAGCAAGTCCAGGTGATCAGCCTGTAGTACTCTATGTTGATCAACACTCCATCCTTAAACGTTTTCATGTTTAACTTTGTGGCAACTCAAGTGCTTGTCGAATTAACGACGTTAAAACCTTTGTGTATTCATTCTCAGGTTTACCTTTGAATCCGTACCAAAGCAATTGACATAGGATAACAACATCAAGAATACTTTGAGAGATTTGTGAAAAATTAATCAAAATACTTTACATATACGTCTAGCCGAATCAAATGGCATCGACTATGTAATAACAGTTTATGCATAGGCAACCATGCATCTTGACAACTTGTCCACCATAAGTATAGACAAGAGTTTAGAAAACTTGCATAACGTAACGTTATTACAAGAGTTAGAAAACTTACCCTCGCTTCTTCAACCTTTTAAGCTACTTTACTTTGAATCTTTATCACTTCAAAAAGACATAAACACATAGTATATCAATTAGATTATCATAACTGATATACATTGTGTAACTATCTTCTCGTTCTTGTATAACTTATTCGAACTGCTAAGTTAATAACATTCGTTTAGGTTATTTAACGTTTTTTTAACATTTGTTACGACTTAGTAACATTCATGCGTTATAAACCGAACACTCATCAATCATCGTTAAACCCGATGACCGACGAAACCCTAACCGGTTCATTAACTCGATCTCGAACCACAATTTACATTTTCGTATCTCAAGTTTTAGGTTTAAACATGTTCGATCAACGTTTAATTCTTAAAACCCATGTTAAAGATGTTATTTAAATGGTTTCTCTTAATGTATATTCATCATTTACTAGCCCCCTAATTACCATTCAAAAGATTGGGTTAATAAATGTTCACATCAGAAACTTTCCCAATAGAGGCGCTGCGGCGCAAGCTTTGCCTCTCATAGCGGTGTTACGGCGCTGCTCTTACAGAGCATAAACCTTGGCTCGGCGCTGTGGCGCCATGTTTACTCTACTTATCCACACTGAGGTGTTGACAATGCAGGGAACACTTACCTGGCCTGGCGCTGCGGCGCTGAGGAACATGGCTTGGGCGGCGCTGCGGTGCTGACCCTGAGCCTCAGAAAAATATTCCAAATTTAAAATTCACGAGCTCGTAACACGATCGTTACAACTCGAAATTGGCTCATTCCAAAAGCCAATAGTTCACATATCTTATGTTCTACGATTTCATCCGGTCGAAATTCATTTCTGAATCTGTTGGCGAGAAATTTGCCGATTAGTCCGTTTTTACGCGTTCGTTAAACGTTTGTGAACGTTCGACACTCAATTCTTCGTTTTAAGTCCGAATTCAATCGTTCCTACTCTCGCAAGTCTTATTTACCTAATTATATGTTACGCCATCGAAAACCAAGGTTTTTGAATCAAACGACGACTTTTGGCTTCTATTCCAAGAAAATTCACGATTTCGACGCTTAACGTCTAATCGCGTGAATTTTGCCATAACTTCGTTATTCAAGATTTTTACTTCAAATTGAATGGAATCAATCCATTGGTTATTCATTAGTGATTCTAACAAATATAAACTTCTATGCTTTAATGGTTTCACTTACTTATCATTAAACCTATCAAGAATTTTGATAGTTTCCTTATTAAGTTCTTAATATATTATCATGATTTTACTTATTCATGGCTTGTTAGTGTTTTAAGTTCACAACAAGGCCATCCTTATTACTTCTTACTAATCATGCTTCACCAATTCACTTCTCTATCAATTCTATATTGAAAGGCAAATGATTATCGTCAAATTTCTTATCATTATACCTTTGGTTGTTCTTGGATGCTTAAATATAGAGATTCAATTAACTTCTTGCTCCTTGTTTGCTTGGTTCTTATCAAAGAAATAAGCTAGCTTCACTTTCTCTCTCTCTCTCTCTCAATATGTTATCAACTTTTTTAAACCTTCAAATGAATTAACTAAGACTCTTATTTATAGGTTTTGCAAGACCAATGGTACTATGGTCATTAGACCAAACCTCCTTTTGCCATGTGAAGCCCATGTGCTAGCACATGCTATCACATATCAACTTATGTCTCCTTATGTCTCCCCATGTGCTCATGGGTTGCCTCATAGGTTTATACCATCCGTTAACCCATCGGTTCGACCCACGAGTTTGGTTATTAAATTTAATTCAAATTGAACGTGATTACTTTGTATAAAATTCGTATTATATGTCGTATTAATTCTCGTATCCTCTTTATATTATACTCATATAATATCTAATATTATACTCGTATTCATTCTGTATAATAATAATTTATTATTATACATAACCAATTCAATCTTAGGTTTTAATCTTCCTAACCCTTAGGGTTTTAATTACTCACGCAAAAACTTCGTGAGCCATAACTGAAATATTATTAGATATTCCATCCCGTCTTTAAATCCTATCATTACGCGTTTCTCAGAAATTCAAAAATAATTCCCGAGCAGAAATAGATGAATAGCGATTTTACGAAAATTCCTCGAAAAACTTGTATTTTTGTCTTGGAAATTCATATGATTTAATTCTAGCACTGTGACGCCCCCAGAATAGGTCCAATCCAACCAACCCATTTTGAGTCACCAAACACATGGTACAGAATCCAAATACAAACTTTTATATCACACGGTCGTGCAAAATACGACCACACAACGGTGAGTGTTAATACAAATATGTAGAAAAAATAAACTTTCAAAATAAGTCCTCATTACAATTATTATCACACTATTTTATAAAAATAGTGAGGACTACTACTGCTCTAACTCGGACCATCACTCTGTCTCCCGACTAGTCCCTGCGACATTCTCATTTCCTGAAGAGGACAATAGATGAAAAGGGTGAGCTCAACTACCCCAGTAAAGAATATTATGACTAAGATAATAAAAAATAATTTATCGTTAGTCTTCAACAAATCAGATAAAATATTATAGACAACAAGTTTTAGATCAACAACTACAGCGAAAATAACAATGCATCAGAAGAATTAGGTAGAAAATGATGTCTACTATATTCTATGATTTGAAAGTCCATAATCAATATTTTATCCCTCTAACATCAATCAATATATATCTTGAATCAAATATTCATCTTTGCACTATGGCCAAAGATATTCATTTGTATCACCAGTTGGTTATGTTCATCTCAACACCTGTCATCTTTGCACTACAGGCCAAAGATATTCATCAGGTAATCATTCATCTTTGCACTACAGGCTAAAGATATTCATCAAATAATCAACCATCTTTGCACTACAGGCCAAAAATATTCTTTTGCATCACTAATTAAGACTGAAGATGATGAAAAATATTTTAAAGAACGAATCCAGTGAGATAAAGGACAAAAATTTGGGATTCGTAATTTAGTTTATTCAAGTTCAAGAATACTCCATAATAATCAATTGTGGAACAAGATTCAAGAATGAAGACCAAAACTTGGATCCAATCAAAGATAGGAACCATAATAGCCAACTTGGACAAAGAAAAGAAAATTTAATTTTTCTGTGAATAGTACCATATTCATGAATAGTGTCGTATACGTGAATAGTGCCGTATACGTGAATAGTAATTCTGACATGAAAAGGTAGAAATCTTCATAAGAAAAATCATACTTCGTGAATAGTACTCGTGAATAGTGTTGTATACGTGAATAGTGCCGTATACGTGAATAGTAACCCCGACGAAAAAGGTAAAAATTTCATAATAAAATTCATACCAATATTTAGATGAAATGATATTGAAAGCAATAACATCATTTAAGAAAAATATAACATCCCTTACCTCAAAAGAACAGTACTTCTGACTGAAATATCGGATATACAACTGAAGGAAACTTGCGCTGAATAGTAATACTCAAACTATCTAAATACTCACAAAAATACGCTCGATATTATTGAGAGAGAAAACTACTGATTCTGGTGTGATTTTCAATTCTAACCTAACCACCCTATTTATAAGAAAATGCTTAGAACGCTAAAACAGAAAATTTAATAAAATATTATATTTTTAAAAAAACTTCCGCACACCTCCTTTAACTTCAATTTCAGCATTTTTCCATGTGTGGGGCCCACCATTCTAGAATAAAAACTTTAGCATTTTACAACAACCAAAAGTGGGGCCCATCATATATTTTAATAAAAAATATTTATTCTGAAACTTCAATAATTCATAATAAATAACCCTTTTATCAGAAAAATATGAATCTTATGTCCATTCCATAAGAAATTTAATTATCTACAACTTTGTAAAAGAAAGTTTTTTCAAATTCCGAACGCAAAATGACCGAAATCTACATACGAATGATTTTTCCAATTTCATTCTCTTCCCTTTCTCTTTCTTCCTTTCCTATATTCGTCCACTAACTCTCTCTCTCTCTCCCCCTTTTCTTCTCTCACCCCCACCACTTCTTCCATACACACACACATATACGTACACACACACACACACACACACATATATATATATATATATACACATATATATATATTAAAATATTTACATTTATTAAATAATTCCAATTCTATCTTCTCTCTTCCACTTCATTTATTCATAAACTATGAATTTATTGTAAAAATATTACCATTATTATATTATTATATTATCACATTATACACTTATAATGTAATATTATAATAATATATTTGAATAAATTATTTTATCAGAAAAAAGAAAATATCAATTTTCAATAATTATCTCTTTAAAAATTCCCTCATTACATAAATATTTCCTTATCATTTTTTATCAATAATTAATTATTCATAAATAATATTATAGAACCACAATATTGACAACCAGGTCGTTCCCAGGAAAGAAGGGGCCTTCCGATAAGGATTTCTTCTTACTGGCGCGCAATTAAATAACCCCTCCTAGACAGAACTTCCTTAGACATTGCCAATAATTCTATCTAATAAAATTATTCAAATATTATGAATTATTGATTTGATAGTGTGAAATATTGTGCAGTAACAATTATTGAATTAACAATAATATAAAATACTGTGCAATACCGTATGCTACTGTGCAACGATGCGTATTACTTCATTTTTAACCACCGGGTATTTCAACAGTGTTAACGGTAACAACTACGCCGTTATTTATAAAAAACTCATTCTTGTTGTTTTCTTCATCCGACAGTTTTCTGTTATGGGGTCCACAAATGGCTGCGCCGTCGTACGAATATTTCCTGACAGCAAGAATATTCCACGACCAAACAAATATTCTCCGACAATAATGAATATTTTATAACCACTTGCTTATTTTAAAATATTTGCGCATATTACCCATAACATTCCACATTATCAAATTAACCCCTGACTATTTCAAAATAATATATAGAGAAAATTCAATTTTTTATTCATAAAAGTTGGGGTCTTACAAGCATGTAGCCAGAATCTGAACCACATTCACATCTTCTAGGTCATAAAATGACCTTGAAATATCTTACTCACTTTAATAAACATTTATTATAATTTTATTCAATATAATCAAATAAAATTCCTTTACATAAACGCCCAATTTTCTCGGGCGTTACATTCTCCCCCTTATAAGAATTTTGTCCCCAGAATTACAATACAAGTTTGTTAAATAAATGGGGATATGTCTTCTTCATATTGTCTTTGAATTCTCACGTTGCTTCTTCAGCATTATGGTTCCTCCATATCACCTTCACCGAAGGTATAACTTTGCTTCTCAAGACTTTTTCTTTCCTATCAATAATTTGAATAGGAACTTCTTCATACGTTCAGTCTTTCTCATCTTGAATAGGTTCATACTCGATTATGTGTTTGAAATCTGGCTTATAAGGATGCAATACCGATACGTGAAACACATTATGGATATATCCCAACTCTAGAGGTAATGCTATTGCATATGCTACCTCTCCTACCCTTCTCAAAATCTCGAAAGGGCCTATAAACCTAGGACTTAACTGTACCTTCTTTCTGAAGCGTATCTTCCCTTTCTAAGGCGATACCTTCAGAAATGCGTACGAATCGACTTCAGACTTTCTATTCTTTTGATGCGGATCTGCATACTTCTTCTGTCTGTCTTGAGCTGCTATTAGTCGCGTTCGTATTAACTTAACCACCTCCTCCGTTTGTTGTACCATTTCTGGTCCTAACATTCGACGTTCTCCTACTTCATCCCAGCACAATGGAGTTCTGCACTTCTGTCCATATAACGTTTCGTAAGGCGGCATTCCCATACTGGCGTGATAACTGTTGTTATAGGCGAACTCTACCAATAGTAGATGATCTTCCTAACTCCCCTTGAAATCCATAACGCAAGACCTTAACATATCTTCTAGAGTTTGAATTGTCATTTCACTTTATCCATCTGTCTGTGGATGATACATCGTGCTCAACCTCAACTGCGTTCTCATCTGCTCTTGCAAACTCTTTTAGAAATTTGATGTGAATCGTGGGTCATGATCTGACATAATTGAAACTGGCACTCAATGTCTTGAAACAATCTCCTTGACATAAAGTTTAGCTAACTGTTCCAAGTTATACTTAACCCTTATCGGCAAGAAATGAGCCGACTTCGTCAAATGATCCACTATTACCCAAATAGTGTCGTATCCTTTCTGCGTTGTCTGAAGTCCTACCACAAAATCCATCGTGATATGCCCCCACTTCCATTTCAGAATCTCCAATGATTGTAGCAAACCGTTGGGTCGTTGATGTTCGGCCTTAACTTTCTGACAAGTTAAGCATCTACTTACATACTCTGCTATCTCTCTGTTCATGTTTGTCCACCAAAAATTCTTTCAAAGGTCTTGATACATCTTGGTACTACCAGGATGAATCGAGTACCTCGAGTGATGAGATTCATCCATTATCTCCCCTTTTAACTTCGCCTCACACGGAACCCAAATTCGTCCTTCACATCTTAATAACCCTTCGTTATCAAGACTACACTTATCTTTCGTATTGTCTGCAATCTTCTTCTTTATTTGTTCGCACTCCTCATTTCTGAGTTGTACTTCCTATACCTTTTCCACGATTGAAGTTTGAATCTCCATTGCAAACAGCATTTCCCTTCCTTATTTGGACATCTTACCTCTATTTCCATCCTTGCCATCTCTGTTATCAGCTCATCCTGAGTTGTTAACATCGACAGCTTCTCCTGACCCTTCCTACTTAAAGCGTCGACCACCACGTTCGCCTTTCCTGGGTGATACAAGATTTCACAGTTGTAATCGTTTATCAACTCCAACCATCTTCGCTGTCTCATATTCAACTCCTTTTGGGTGAAGATATATTTCATACTATTATGATATGTGTATATCTCACATTTCTCCCCGTATAGGTAATGCCTCCTGATTTGTAAGGCGAAAACCACAGCGACAAGTTCCAAGTCATGAGTAGGATAACCTTTCTCATACTCCTTTAACTGTCTAGACGTATACGCAATGACCTTGCCATGCTGCATGAGCACACAACCCAGTCCTTTATGCGAAGCATCACTATATACTACGAAATTCCCCATATCATCTGGTAAAGATAATACAGGTGCTTAACTTAACCTCTTCTTCAGCTCTTAAAAGCTGTCTTCACACTTCTCTGTCCACACATTCTTCAAGGTCTTATTTTTTAAATTTGTCAACGGAGTAGCTATCTTCGAGAAGTCCTGAATGAACCTCCGATAGTATCCCGCTAACCCTAAGAAACTCTGCACCTCAGTCAGTGTTTTTTGTTGTTCCCAATTAATAACAGCTTCCACTTTTGATGGATCCACTGAAATCCCATCTTTGTCGATGACGTGCCCCAAAAACTGCACTCTCTCCAACCAAAATTCACACTTAGTGATATTCGCATATATCTTTTCCTTTCGTAGTGCTTCCAGCACTAATCTTAAATGTTCAACGTGATCTTCTAGTGTCTTTGAATAGACTAGAATATCATCAATGAATAACACGATGACCTTGTCCAAATACTGTTTGAACACTCTGTTCATCATATCCATGAATGCGGCTGGCGTATTCATTAGCCCAAACGACATCACCAGGAACTCGTAATGGTCGTAACGAGTCTTGAATGCTGTCTTAGGTACATCCTCCTCTCTAACCTTCAGCTGGTGATACCCCGTCTGCAAATCTATCATAAAAAAGCATTTCGCCCCTTTCAACTGATCAAAGAGATCATCGATCGTGGGTAATGGGTATTTATTCTTTATCGTTAACTTGTTCAACTCTCTGTAGTCGATACAAAGTCTTAACGATCCATCCTTCTTCTTTACAAACATTACTGGCGCTCCCCATGGAGAGACGCTCGGTTGAATGTACTTCTTATCTAATAGTTCTTGCAACTGAATCATCAACTCCTTTAATTCTATTGGCGCCATATGATATGGTGCCTTCAAAATTGATGCCGTTCCTGGCACAACATCTATAATGAATTAGGTCTCTCTATTGGGTGGAAGATCTAGTAAATCGCTCGAAAATACATCTTCATATTCATTGACTATAGGTATCTGTTCTAATATTGCTCCCACTCGCTGGGTATCAACAACATGGCACAGATAACCTGCACATCCTTTCCTTAACAACTTTCTGGCTTGTGTCATGGTTAGACAACAAGAGCGTCTCGGTGATTTACTACCGTAGAACACTACCTTGGGTTTCTTAGAAATCCAAAGGTTTACACTTTTCTTTTAGCAATCAATAATCGCCCCATGGTTAACCAACTAATCTATTCCAAGAATTACATCAAATTCCCTTAACTTGATCGGTATAAGATCTATCGTCAACTTTTTACCTCTTATTTCTACACAATAACTCCTATGAAAAGAATCAATAGTAATTATTTCTTCGTTTGCTACCTTAATATTGAAAGGTATTACAAGTTTGCCAGGGAGTAACTCTAACTGTTTAGCAAATCCACATGCTATAAACGTACAAGTAGCACCCGAATCAAATAATACATATACATTTTTATTGGTGACCGGGATAATACCTGCTACGACATTGCTCGATGCCACCGCATCCTGAATCTTCATATTAAATGTACGGGCCGTCGGTTTACCCTGTTGTATATGACCACCAATATCTTGCTTACCACCACTAGCCCCCTTCCCACTGTCCGACCCCTTCTTTGGACAGTTCCTTGCAATGTGTTTTGGGGACCCACACACAAAGCATGCCATATCCTTCTTAAGATTGGGACAGTTAGGCGAGATGTGCCATTCTTATCTACAAAGGTAATATACTACTTTACCCATGCGATAAACCCCAAGATGAGCCTTCCCACACGTATTGCACGCCTCAATCCTTTTCTTAGAATCACCTTGCTTCACCCCAGTATTTCCCGAGTTGAACACCTTCTGCTTTGGCGCACTAAAGCCCCCGCTTGCTCCCTCTAGTTTGACTCCTCCGTCAAATTTATTCTTATTTTTCTTTTCCTTCTGGTATAGGCTCAACGCCTCACTACCTCCTTTGGCTATTATTGCCTTTTCTAATACCACTCCAAAGATTTCACTTTGGAAAATGAAGACTCTATTATAGAGCCAAGGTTTCAAACCTAGCTCAAACCTCCTTGCTTTCCTCACCTCCATGTCCACTTGATGTGGCTCAAATCTTTCCAGTTCATTGAACTTGCCCGCATATTGGGGAACGGTCATATCCCCCTACTTTAGCTCTAGGAACATGACTTCCATCTTACTTTGCATGCTCGTGGGAAAATAGTTCTCGAAGAAAATCTTCTTAAACTATTCCCACTTGGCGTTTTCTAACTAGACCCTACCCTGGTTCGCCTCCCACCAGAAGTTGGCCTCTCCTTTCATCATATATGTAGCAAAAGGAATCTTTTGCTCTTCTCAGACATTTGTTATCACAAATACCTTCTCGATTTCTTTCACCCAAGTTTGGGCAGCGATAGGATCCGTAGTTCCTCTGAACTTAGGTGGACCTACGCTTTTAGAATCCTTAAAGGTAGTACCGACTAATACCCCATGATTTATTCTTGCACCACCTCCAGTCCCATTAAAGGTTGCAGTCATGAGGTTAACAAATTCCTGTATTGGGGTATTCTGAACCCCCCTTCTTCCTCCACATTATGTGGCTCTATTTAACGAGTTCTCTGTTGTCTTTTTGGCGGCATTTTCTGTTAACGTAAATAAATTTTATTATTATTTACTTCTTTCTTTTGGTTATTATTCACAAGTAATAATAACACAAACACATTGCCAAGCCTTTCAATAAACTTCTTATATTAAAATACTTCTTCTTGTAGTATAATACTACAAACGTTCTTAATTACATGGCCGTAGCCATTTACAATACTATCCCGCAATTGCTTGCCAAAAGTTGGGATTTACAAAACACTACCCTTTAGTTATACAAAAGAGGGTTTTACGTCCTTACTAGCTACACAATATTTACATAGCTATTCCTTCTATACATACTAACTGGACTACATCTGCCTAACGGCATTGTCGTAATTCGCATCGGCCATACTGGCCACAATATCCCGGCTAATAGTATGTCGAGTCTGTCCCTCCTCCACAGGATACTCAGCAATCTGGTGTTGATAATCCTCGTGCGAACTCCTATGTATATAGGACATTCGGCATATCTTTTGCTTCTTGTTTAGAAGCTTTGCTTTCAGTTCCTGGACCTCTAGTTTTAGATCCCGGACCTTATCGTTAGACAGCACTCTCTCATCGTTCTCAACTTCCCAAAAGACCTCCATGTCCTCCTGGACGTCGTGAACTTCCTGCTTCAGGTCACGAACCTCCTTACTTAATTGGACATTCCTGTCCAATACTGTCATGAACAAAGCCTTCATAGACTCTGCCAGTGTTATCTCCTCCTCCTTCGTAGGTAGTACCGGGTCAAAGGATACCAACTCCACTTCCTCTTCGGACATACCAACAAATAATGTGGTATAGTCGAAGTTATCATCATCCACAGAAGGATCCTCCTCTTCTGGATCAGTCTCTTCTATATTCACTATAGATACCTCTGCTACTGGCATCAGCACATTCTCTATGATGATGACAGATGCTTCACTTATTTCCTGCACCTCACTATTCATGTTCATATCTCCTGATATCTATAATAAGACACAATAACTTGATTAGTATATAATCAACATATTATAAACATATATCACATTTAATATGTTTAAGGTTACTTTCTTCTTTGAAACTCTACCCGAGTTTATTTACTTCTAACTTCTACTTCTCTTCTCACGGTTATAACCTAAGGTTTTCCCCCCTTAAGTTTTAGAACCTACAACTTTGATACCAACCTGTGACGCCCCCAAATCCGGGTACTTTCAACCTACGGATATGGTGCTACACTATGCTACTATCTACTCATACATTCAATTGAATACTTCAATAACATGCATAAGTTTACTAAATGTTACATTATAATAATCCCTTCCCAAGTTCTTTATAACCTTTACATTCGTTCGGTGTCATAATATCATTCATTACAACAATAATACTATGCTATTATAAGGATAACTAGTTATCCATCTTGGACTTGCCCTTGTCCTTACTGGATCCTTCGGTCCGTTGGCTCTTAGCTGAAATTATATAATTTAAAGCAAGAATGAGCATAACTAGCCCAACAAGTTTAACATTTATACAGCAACCACAAAATCAAGAACTATATGACTTCATCTTCCATAACTGTATAATAGTTATGAAATAGTAGGAATAATCAAAATATCATTTTGAATTCCTTTAAAATCATTCTCAAGGACATATAATCACTTAAGAATATGAGCTGGTCATAGACCATGAAAATTATTTGCCTTTTTTTCATAAAAGAACACCCCGACACTAAGCCGTATGCTAGATATATCTTACGAGCACGTCCAGGTGATCAGCTTGTAGTACTTCATGTTGATCAACACTCCATCCTTAAATGTTTTCATGTTTTACTTTATGGCAACTCAAGTGCCTATCAAATTAACGATGTTAAAATCTTTGTGTATTCATACTCATTTTACCTTTGAATCCGTACCAAAGCAATTGGCACAAGATAGCAACATCAAGAATACTTTGAGAGATTTATGAAAAATTAATCAAAATACTTTATATATACGTCTAGACGAATCAAATGGCATCGACATTTAAATAACAATTTATGCATAGGCAACCATGAATCTTGACAACTTGTCCAACATAAAGTATAGACAAGAGTTTAGAAAACTTACATAACGTAACATTTTTACAAGAGTTAGAAAACTTGCCTACGCTTCTTTAACCTTTTCAGTTACTTTACTTTGAATCTTTACCACTTCTATAAGATATAAACACAAAGTATATCAATTAGATTATCACAACTAATATACATTGTGTAACTATCTTCTCCTTCTTGTATAACTTATTCGAACTGCTAAGTTAATAACATTCGTTTAGGTTGTTTAACGTTTTCTTAAAATTTGTTACGGCTTAGTTATAAACCGAACACTCATCAATCATCGTTAAACCCGATGACCGACGAAACCCTAACTAGTTCATTAACTCGATCTCGGTCCACGATTTACATTTTCGGATCTCTAGTTTTAGGTTTAAACAAGTTCGATCAACGTTTAATTCTTAAAACCCATGCTAAACATGTTGTTTAAATGGTTTCTCTTCATGTATATTCATCATTTACTAGCCTCCTAATTACCATTCAAAAGGTCGGGTTAATAAATGTTCACATCAGAAACTTTCTCAATAGAGGCACTGCGGCGCCAGCTTTACCTCTCATAGCGCCGCTGCTCTTACAGAACATAAACCTTGGCCCGGCGCTGCGGCACCAGGTTTACTCTACTTAGCCGCACTGCGGCGCTAACCATACAGGGAACTCCTACCCAGCCAGGCGCTGCGGCGCTGAGGAACATGGCTTGGACAGCGCTGTGGCACCGACCTTGAGCCTCAGAAAAATTTTCCAAATTTGAAATTCATGAGCTTGTAACGCGATCGTTACAACTCGGAATTGGCTCAATCCAAAGCCAATAGTTCACATATCTTATGTTCTACGATTTCATTCTGTCAAAATTCATTTCTGAATCTGTTGGCTATAAATTCGCCGATTAGTTTGTTTTTACGCTTTCGTTAAACGTTCGTGACCATTCGACGCTCAATTCTTTGTTGTAAGTCCAAATTTGTTCGTTCTTGCTCTTGCAAGTCTTATTTACCTAATTATACGTTACGCCATCAAAATGCAAGGTTTCTGAATTAAACGACGACTTTTAGCTTCTATTCCGGGAAAATTCACGATTTCGACGCTTAACGTCTAATCGCGTGAATTTTGCCATAACTTTGTTATTCAAGATTTTTACTTCAAACTGAATGAAATCAATCCATTAGTTATTCATTAGTGATTCTAACCAATATAAAATTCTATGTTTTAATGGTTTCACTTTCTTATCATTCAACCTATCAAGAATTTTGATAGTTTCCTTATTGAGTTCTTAATCAATTATTATGATTTTACTTATTCATGGCTTTTTAGTGTTTTAAGTTCACTACAAGGCCATCCTTATAACTTCTTACTAATCATGCTTCACCAATTCACTTCTTTATCAATTCTATATTGAAAGACAAATGATTATCATCAAATTTCTTATTATTATACCTTTGGTTGTTCTTGGATGCTTGAATATAGAGATTCAATTAACTTATTGCTCCTTGTTTTCTTGGCTCTTATCAAAGAAATAAGCTATCTTTTCTTTCTCTCTCTCTCTCTCTCTCAATATGTTATCAACTTTGTTAAACCTTCAAATGAATCAACCAAGGCTCTTATTTATAGGTTTTGCAAGACCAAGGGTACTATGGTCATTAGACCAAACCTTCTCTTGCCATGTGAAGCCCATGTGCTAGGACATGCTATCACATGTCAACATATGTCTCACTCATGTCTCCCATGTGCTCATTGGTTGGCCCATTGGTTGCCCCATGGGTTTAAACCACCCGTTAACCCATCGATTTGACCTACAGGTTTGGTTATTAAATTTAATTCAAATTGAATGTATTTACTTCGTATAAAATTTGTATTACATGTCGTATTAATTCTTGTATCCTCTTCGTATTATACTTGTATAATATCTAGTATTATACTCGTATTCATTCTTTATAATAATCATTTATTATTATACATAACAAATTCAATCTTAGGTTTCAATCTTCCTTAGGGTTTTAAGTACTCACGCGAAAACTTCGTGAGCCATAACTGAAATATTATTAGATATTCCATCCCGTCTTTAAATCCTATCATTACGCGTTTCTTAGAAATTTAAAAATAATTCCCGAGCAGAAATGGATGAATAGTGATTTTACGAAAATTTCTCGAAAAACTTTTATTTTCGTCTTAGAAATTTATATGATTTAATTCTAGTACGTTGCCAGAATCCTAACCACATTCACATCTTCAAATTCATAGAACGACCTTGAAATAGCTTACTCACTTTAATAAACATTTATTATAATTTTATTCAATAAAATCAAATAAAATTCCTTTACATAAACGTCCGATTTTCTCGGGCGTTACAGGTACATACGTTGCTTGCGCATTAGATGAGGATGATTGATCTCATTATCATTTGTGTGGAGACACTAAAGCAAGTATGTAGGTGCTTATTGGAGAATAAGTTCACTGAACGTGGCTCGCTGAGGAATACCTAATGGACTTTTACTTGCCTATTAATAGAATATCGGCGCTTGTATCCAAGAGTCCATTCTGAAGGCAATCAAGGGCACTACATCTGGCCATCTAAAGAGGCGATGATGAGATCCCAGACGGCGAGGGCATATACTGATTCTCCTTTCCACATATTCAGCCAATGAGAGCATTGGCCATCTGAATTTTGGGGGTGTTTATCAGTCATTCTTTATCAGCTTTCGATATTATGTTAGGATGCCATTAGTGCACTATTATAATTATTTTGTTAGTATTTTGGGCTGCAAATTATTGTATTAATTGCAGTAATGAATTATTGTTATCAGTTTTTGGATGCATGTATTATTTTTGAATGTTTATTACTTATTTCTATCCATGTTACAGCTTTCTTAGTATGATGGATGTTTACCTATCTTTTTGTGCCGTGATAGTATCCATGATAGTATTAGACCCTGTTTTGAGCTTATTTGTGCAAGGGTTTATATATTTAGTTAGATCTACCGAGTTGAGCCATGCTATGGCTTTTAAACCTATATTAAACTGTGTATACGATTGGTAGGTTATATATAATATAATTTTTAATTGTGGCCAATGATATGTGTGTTATGGCTTTGTCAAATTGGTCAAGCATTTATGAATGAGGTTCTTAGATTAATTTTTAGTTAAGACTACTGTTGATCTTGTCTATCCTATCGAGCACGTACCAACTGTTATAATTAGTTATGCTTCTAATAGACTTAATTGGTATTTTTTATGAATTTTTTTTGCGTTAGCTCTTGTGAACGTAAATGAGTCGATGTAGTAAGATTTAGATTCTTATACAAGTTCGGATACATTCGTGGTCTAATAACAAATAAAAAAAGAATAAATAATAAAAATAAAATAAAATAAATCGATAGCCTTAGTTGACCAAGTTTGATTACGTGGCTTTTGTTTCCCGAGTTTATAGATCCTTAGGGGTGTTCTACCCCTAGTGCCCTAAAGCCATCTGGCTTGGGAGTCATTGATCAAAAGCTCATTACCCGGGTAACTCTGAATAGCCTAATGTGATTAGACATTGCACGGTCATGCTTGAGGTTGCATTAATTAAGAATATAACGGATAAAAATTCTAGTTTGACTTAAGTTTGGCTACGTGGCTAGTGTTACTTAAGTTATTAGATTCTTAGGGGTGTTCTACGCCTAGTGCCCTAAAGCCATCTGGCTTGGGAGTCACTGATCAAAAATTCGCTACATAGGTAACTCAGCTTAATGTAGCCGAATTTTGCACAAGTCAAGTCTTGGCGTTCTCATGCTAATATCGGGTGGTCTGTTCTTGCATTTGTGTCTTGTTTCGAAGTCTTGATGTAGCTTGATCGTATTGTGTTAGCATTTTCCTTTGTGAAATTGTCTATGTTTATGAATTATAATTAGTTAGAATAGTTGGTAGTCACACACACACAGATTTGGATCAGTAGCAGTCTAAGCTAGAAGTTTGGTCGAAGCCTTATTTATGAGTTGCTTCTGCTTTGAAATCGTTATTCTTATCCTTGAGACCGCAATGATGGTATATAGTAGTTTAGTGTGATTCGTAGTTATATTTACTTTTGATATTGTGGTTATAGTAGTTTTGCTTGAGGATAAGCAAAGGCTTAAGTTTGGGGGTATTTGATAAGTAAAATTTATACCCGCGAATCGAATACTTTTACACTTAAGAGTTGCAGGTTCTTATTAGTTTATACTTATTTTTATATTATTTTGTTTAATATATATTTTGCAGGAGTTTACAGGTTATTTCCAGCTTTCAGGGGCAAAAAGGTTATTTTTACAGCACTGGCGCTGCAGCGCCGGTTCTCAGTACAAAACTAGCGCCGCAACACTGCTTCTCTGCCAGCTCACCATACTCAGCGCTGCATCGCCCCATTCCTTCACATTTCTGGCGCTGCAGTGCCAACTTATTGATCCGAGCCCTTGACCAGGCGCTGCAGCACCGTTCCAAGGCTTAATCCTGGCGCCGCAGCGCCAACCCTTGTTTTCAGACATCAACAAGTCGGAATGACCTAGAGGAAAGAGAGAGTAGATATATATATGATAAGAAGCCTCATTTTGAAGAGTTATCTCTCATCCAATATAGTGTGTGGAGCTTAACTCTTGCACTCTATCTTCTCCTTAGCATAGTTGTAGCTTAGTTTCTCTTTAGCTTTGTATATATAATTAGGAGATAGATTAGGGCTAGGATTGGGATTCCTTGGAGCTCAAGAGCGACGTAGCAATACGGATCAGAAAGCAAATTAAAGGGATTTCTTAGAGATTGAAGACAATGCAACAGAGATTATTCTTCTCTAGTTCTTATTTACATTCTGTATTTATAAATGTTGTTATTCTTGCTACTTTTGTTTAGTTTATTAGCTATGAACTGAATATTGGCTCTATGATTTTAATGGAACCCTTTCTCTATTTGAACTGATTATCTTATCTCTCTGATTGGCACCGTATGGTTTGGTTCAACATATTTATGCTTAATGATTCTTGCTAAGGAATTAGTGATGATTGTGGTAATCTATAAGAAGTTGGGAAATGGATTGTAGATGTATACATTGATATGTTGGCATGTGATTATGATTTATCTGTACCAATGGATTGCATAATTTGTGTGTAAGATAGGAATATACTTATATGCCATGTGTGACCTAATTGAGAACCTATGTTTTAATTCCTTGTTATGGTTAATTCACATAGGAATGTGTAGGATTATCACCTAGCTTGGATATTCTTTTCTGTTTTATTCCCGTTCGGGTGGATCTAGAGAGGATAGGCTTATACATACCTCGGAAGAGGCATATGAGCACTTGTGAGTTCTTGGTCAACAATCCTTCATAACCACTAAGACTAAAGAGAGACAGTTAGGATATTTGATGAAACATAGCACACCAAGTATTTGACAAAATGCTAGTGTGGGGTGAAGTTATGATCTTAACTTGTAGCGCCTTAGATTCCAATCGTTATCTGTTTACTTGCTTTGATAATTAGAAGTTAACTAGATTAATTACACATCTTTTGTTTAACTATTTAAATAAGACCTAAGCGATACAAGTCGGTACTTGGTAAATAATAGCTATAGTTCCTCGTGGGTTCAACAACTCTCTTATCACTGTATTACTTGTTAGACCGTGTATACTTGCGCATGTTTAGTGATCGGTAATCCGAACAACAAGTTTTTGGCGCCGTTACCGGAGAACTATTTATTCTAATATTGTCCAATATTGATTTCAATTAATTTTATCTTAATGTAAACTTGTATATTTGTATTTATTCTATTTTTATTTTTCAGTCCTATCAGATATGGATGAGAATAACTATCAATGGTCTTTTGAGAGGACGACACAACCAAGTACGGAACGAATACTTGAGCGTTTGCAAGAACAAATCATAAATCTTTCAAGGTTCTCTGATAATCTTGAGTGTCAATCTACTCAGAATGCCTACTGTTAGGATCAAGCTGGCTACGGCTCTGCCTAATGTCATCCGGAGAGCTATTCGAGCTTTTCATGGGACTACAACCAAGAACAAGCCTGTAATCCAACTTTTTCATACCCGTCAGAATATTTGTACCAACCGCCGCCGTAATATGAGGAAACATCCAGAGTGGAGGAGACTCTTGACTAGTACTTCAAGTCCGAAGAAGAAAGAAGACTGGAGGAGCTCCTTACCAAGTTCATAGAGCATAATGAGGTTCAGATGATGAACCAAGAAGTCTCATTGCGGAACCTCGAGAGACAAATGGGATAACTTGCCAAGGCTATCATTGATCCACCGCGAAGCAATCAACCTGAAGTTATTGATCATGACAAAGGGGGTGAAGAACATTTCAATGTGGATGCGCAAGGAAATGGCGAAGAGTTACACAAAAATGTTGAGGGTAATGTAGAAATGCATCATGTGCAAACTGTGGATTCTAAAGATGGAGAAAATAGAAGCATGAGTGGGTGTACTTTCAGGAATGAAGATTTGGAAACCACTCTAAAGGTTGTAGAAACCCAAGTTGAACCAAAGGTGCATGAAGAACGATTCCAAATAGTGAAAGGCGAATTAGTGGATAATTCGATCAATGAAAGTTTCTTCGTGCCAATGGATGAAGTAGAGTTTGAGGCTCGCCAATCGTCCATGTCCGCCCTGCAAATTAAGGAAAAGACAAAGAGGCGGCATGAAATGGTTATCTTCGTATATGAGCAGGACTGAAAGTAACTGCGAAGAGTCGGGCCGTCGACTGTAAAACAAGTGCTCGATATGGAGGTTACCCCATCTCATTAGAACTCTTCTAACCTCTTTCTTTATGTTATGTGAATATTATATTTCCTCTATTTATAGTAATTTAGTAATATCGTAGTCTATCTCTATGTTTTTGATAGCTCCGTGGTTTATAAATATGCTTGTTATAGGAAGTTTTTAGTTTGTATAAATTTTTTTATAAAATTTTGGCTTTGTGTACTAATAAGTAATTTTTGTTGGTGTAGGAAACCTTAAAAAAAAATTCAATGGTGAAGAGTCAGCGCTGCAGCGCCTATGTTTAGTTTGAAGATGGTGCCGCAACGCCTTCATTAATGCCTTGAGTTTTACAGCCAGTGCTGCAGCGCCCCAAAAAAGCATAACAAGTGGCGCCGCAGCGCCAAGAGCTTTCCTAATCTCTGTATACCAAGCACTACAGCGCCTGTAACGACTATGAATTTTAAACTCCTTCTTTATTAAATATGTGATTTAATTTTAATGAGTTAGTTTTGTGAACTTATTTAAACCTTATGTGGTTATGTGAATTGGTGAAATAGTTAAAGGAGTCACTAATGGGTAATTTAAATTAGTGGACCGACCCTAAGACTTTAATATCAAAGAATTGATAAGGTGATTAGTAATTAAATATTCAATTTGTTTGAATATAGTGGCGGGAGTTGAACATATTGATTAATTGCAATTATGAGTAATTAAGTAATAATGTATTGATTTATAATGAATAAATAATAATTAATAAGTAAGAGATTAATAAATATAATAATATTATATTTAATTGATTTATTATTTTATACAAGCATGTGATATGTAAACCTATAATATATGGTGGGTTACACATCAATATGACTATACATTATATATATTGACTATATGGTAAGAGTAATTTCATTATGTGAGTGACATAATAGTATAACTTATGTGACAATACATGTGTGGGAAAATATTAATGTATACCCTATTATCATGTAGAAACATCAATAATCAATTGTGATTACTAATGATTTCATTAAGTTATTATGATTATAATAATAACAGTTATGGTAATAAATAATGAGCAATACACAATTGTATTATATTTAGTGCTAATAGAAAATGTACATGGATTATATGTAGGTATACATATACCTATTTGATACATTGTGTTATTTATGACTAATTGAAATAACATTGTAGCACCCATTTAATTGTATAACTTAAGTATATACTATGTGTATATATATAGTATATATAACTTAGTGTATTAGCAAGTGCTGAGTATTACATTGTCCCTAAATGAGAGTCCCATCTTCATTTCTCCTTCACGTGGCTACACTACTCTACTCATTCTCTCAATTTCAGCAACATGTAGCCAATGATTTCAAGGGGAGTGAGAAAAATAGTGTTATTCAACCACCATTTCTTGTCCATTATGCATTCTTGACATCCGTTAGTTTGATTTAGTGAGCAAAGTTAAGAACCGGATATGGAATTGCCTATATATATGACATCTCTTCTCTTTCATTCATTGTTGAGAATTATATTGCTAGGGAAGTTATAGAGAGTGAGTTATTGTGAGATATCAGTGAGGGAGATTTGTTAATTCAAGCAAACCAATTACAGAGGTATAATCATGTTCTTCATTTTTTGCAAAATTTCTAATTCTGGATTATGCTAAATTGGATGATCATTTGAGTAGATAATGCATGCTATGCATTATAGAAGTTGATATGTTAGCTTAGAATTGCAATGTATCATGTTTAGAAGTGATTTTCGTATGAAATATCTGAGTTGGGCTAAGTTTCTGCCGAGCAGCAGCTGTTCCTGGTTTGGAACCGGAGCCGCGCTTCCGCGCGTCTCCTTAGTACAAACGGGCGCGGTCGCGCCCTCTGCAGATTCTATTTTTTTAGTTTCTGTTGTAGAACTATTGTATGCAATCATATGATATCTTATTTGGCAAGCATGTAGACATGGTTAATATGTAGGTATGAGTACATGCATGTAGTATGAACATGTATAACGATATTAATACACATTATTAATGAAAAGCCTTGAAGTTTATAAGTGAACTTAGAGTTTGCTAAAGTGAACTTGTTATGAGCATATACGCGTTATGTATATTCTGATTTTGGCAAGTATGACCGTATGGTCTATATTGATATGAAATGTACGTTTAAAGTGTCGAACACACTAGCATACACGATTGCAAGATTTCAACGATTTCAACGAAAAATTTAGGACTTTTGAAAACAAACTTGACCAAAATTAGTATCTTTTAGATTCTGACCATGTGAAAGCGTTTATATGGCTTAGTAGTGTGTTTTTATACATGTGAGACATGGTTACGAAACACTTTGTTTACACTAAACGACCTTTGTGGACTTAGTATACTTTTCAAAGAAACTTAAGATTTGAAAGCTAATAACATCAATTACCATGTGGGTTATGTTGTGAGCATGCAAGCATACATATTAGGATTTCATTATGCCTATAGACATGTTGACATGAACATCCTACATGAATATCACATATGCACGTATTCATAGAAAATTAATTTCTAAGGCATGAAATAGGTGGATTAAAGTATACATGTATAGTATACTCATGAGCATGCATGTTATTTATTATTTAGCCTTGTTAGGTGATAACATGACCTTAGTAACCGATCGTGAAGCATGAACCTGTATTAGTTAAAGTATGTGAATTAACGGCATGAAAACATGACTTCGAATTGAATATAGAAAGAGCATGCAAGTTTCGAATAAGAATTTATAACCTGATAAGCATGTGTATTGGTTTAATGTTAGTAGTTGCATGCTAGAGTTACGCCGGGACACTTTCAGGCCCGAACAATTTGCTTAAATCTGATTTTAACAAGTAGCATATTATGATGCTATAAATGGCATGTTTGATATTGAACGTGATTTTATGTGATAGACTTATACGATAAGTGGATTATTATAAGTATAGACTTATATTAGTTTATAATGCTAATTGAAAGGCCGACTTATTAATGTTAGGTCGTTTCGACACAAGTTAATTAAAGCTAAAACTTATTTGTTGCTGAGCAAACAGGCAAGTTTTCTAACTTCATTTAATTGTTATATTGAATGCAAGTATTCTAAATTCTTGCACTACCTTATTCAATAAATCGTGTAAGCGAGTTTCTTAACTTCACTTGATTTGAATACAAGTTCTCTTACACTCTTTATTGTGCAAGTTCCTATCCTTCTCATATTATATTGAGCAGGTTATTATCGTATTGACAATTAATTATTTAAAGCTTGAACTTTAGTTCCAAGCATGTTATTAGGTGGTTTAATTACTTTACAATTATTCCACATCAATTTTATTGATATTCACACTTGGTGCACTTGAGTTCGTACAGTCTTGGACTTGTACCTTATTTAAAAGTTCTATAATTCTTGAACTGCGTCAGATAGAGTCTGAACCCTTGTTCGGTCAGACAATTGTATAAAGTTTTATAAAAACTATCCAGACCAATTGATGGTATGGATTCTTAGACTGAAAGGAACACCCCTTATATATAGGGGAGTACCCCAGGTATCTATTATAAGATACAAGTAGCAGAGTTAAATGTTATGCATATACATGGCGTACGCGAGGCTGATCCCCTCAAGTACTTATTCTGTAGCCAGTAACCAAAGGGTCAATCAGCTATTGGTTCCGTTGGAGTTTTATAGTTCAAAAGTCTACTTGACTATCAGTTATTCTAAAAGCAATTATTATTCTGCTTTCGATATTCATATTGTTGAATTCATTGTCAGATATATTCTTTTCATCATGATAGATCCTTTATTGTTGTATTTAAACTTGCTGAGTAAACTTGTTGCTCATTCTTGCTATATCATGACTTATATTGTAGTTAAGCTCGAGACTTCAGGGAAGGACAAGGGTAAAGGGAAGATGTAGGATTAGTTTGCAAGGAGCAGACTTTATCTTTATGTTGAATTAATTATTGTTATGTAATATGAACCCTAATGACTATTCTAGGGTATGTTTGTATGTTTGTATTTAAGGTTATCGAATCTTGGGACTAGTAACACCTTTTGAATAAACGATGTACGTTTATTATATTCCGCACTTTAGTTATCGTATGTTGTTTAGAGGTGGATGTTTAGTATTGTTTCATGACGACCGGACCGGGGTCAGAGGACCCGGATTCGGGGGTGTCACAGGTTGGTATCAAAGCTTTAGGTTATAAAAGTTAGGAATGCAAAACCTAGGTTATAACCTTAGTAGAAACTCAAGTAGAGTATGTATGTGTTGGGTTGAGGAGATCCATCGGGTTTTATTGTGATACTGAAGTTGTTTATTTGAATCACATATGATTGATAGATGTCTTAAACTTCTTAATGTTAACATTAATAGCATATCACGTAAAGCCTAATGTTTTCTTCCTTTCCTCAGGATCATGCCACCTAGGAGACAACCGCGGAACCAGAGGGAGGAAGGATCCGTTAATAATGGCGGAGGGGAAAATGTCAACCCTATGCAGAACTTCGTTAACTTGTTAACTAAAGAAATGGAAAACAGACCCCAGCCAGCAGCAGGGCAGCCAGGACATCACTTGGCGAGCTTTAAGGACTTTAAATTGGTAGGACCACCGGAGTTCCGGGGAACCTTGGACCCAATCGAAGCCCAAACCTGGATAAAAGAGATGGAGAAAGTGTTTGAAGTCGCACGAGTGGCCGAAGTACAGAAGACGAGTTTTGCCACTTTCATGATGAAGGGCGAAGCTAACTATTGGTGGAAAGCCAATAAGAGACGAGCAGGCGAAGGAGTTATTCCTTGGGATAAATTTAAAGAGCTATTTCTAGAGAATTACTTCTCAGAGAATATGCAATAGGATATGGAAGTTAAGTTTCTGGAGTTGAAGCAAGGTAGTATGTCTGTCGCAGAGTACGCGACAAGATTTAACAAGTTGGCCCGATTCGCTTCACATCAAGTGGACACGGAAGCCAGGAAGGCAAGGAGGTTCGAATTAGGACTGAAACCATGGGTGCAGAAAGCAATCGCAGTATTGAAGATTAAGACTTACTCTGATCTACTGGAAAAGGCTATCATTGCCGAAGGAGGCAATGAAGCCATTGCTCAATTTAAACAAGAAAAGAAGACCGGACATGAAGGACCGAAAGGGGGAAACAGCGGAGGCAGCAACCCCAACAAGCGTAAATGGACGGAGTGCTAATCCTCTGGAAGTAACAAGTCCGGGGGAGAGGCCAAGAAAAGTATAAAGTGCAACAACTGTGGGAGGAATCACTCGGGGGAGTGCATGAAGGGAAAGAGTGTTTGTTACCGTTGTGGACAACCGGGGCACATGGCTCCTCAGTGTCCGAATAAGCAGAACTCGGTATGGACACTTTGAGTTTCTGGTAATGTCATTCGGATTGACGAACGCGCCGGCAACATTTATGGACTTGATGAACAGAGTGTTCAAACAGTATTTAGATAAGTTCGTTGTCGTATTCATCGATGACATTCTGGTGTATTCAGAGACGGAGGAAGAGCACGCCGAGCATCTTCGAATAGTGTTGGAGACATTAAGGAGAGAGAAGCTGTATACAAAATTCTCCAAGTGTGAATTTTGGTTGCAGAGAGTGCAGTTTTTGGGGCACGTTATCGACAAGAATGGTGTTTCGGTGGATCCAGCAAAAGTAGAAGCGGTTATCAATTGGGAGCAGCCGAAGACGCCAACAGAAATCAGGAGTTTATTAGGATTAGCGGGATACTATCGGAGATTCATCCAGGATTTTTTGAAATTAGCATCGCCATTGACCAATCTTACTAGAAAGACAGTTAAGTTCGTTTGGACGGAGAAGTGTGAAGAGAGTTTCCTAGAATTGAAGAAGAGGCTTAGTCAAGCACATGTGTTAGCTTTACCGGATAACACGGGAGGGTTTGTAGTGTATAGCGATGCGTCACACAAGGGTCTTGGCTGTGTACTAATGCAATATGACAGGGTCATTGCGTACACTTCACGTTAGCTAAAAGATTATGAGAAGGGTTATCCGACTCATGACCTGGAATTAGCAGCAGTAGTTTTTGCCTTAAAGATTTGGAGGCATTATTTATATGGTGAGAAGTGTGAGATATATACGGACCACAAGAGTCTGAAGTATATCTTCACGCAGAAAGAATTAAACATGAGGCAGCGCCGATGGCTAGAATTGATCAAAGATTATGATTGTGAGATTCTGTACCATCCAGGAAAAGTAAATGTAGTAGCAGATGCCTTGAGCAGAAAAGGCAGAGAGAAGTTATCGAAGTTAACAGTTCAAGAAGAGTTAGTGAAAGATTTCGAACGACTAGATTTGGAGGTTAAGTATCCGGTGGAGACCAACGAGAAATTATTTACAGTGAAAGCAAGCCCGACTTTATTAGATAAGGTTAAGGAGGCACAAGAGAAGGATGAAGATTGTGATATTATCAAGAAACGGATTGTTGAAAGTGATGATTTGAAATTCAGGATTGATAGCACTGGACTGCTAAGGTTTGAAGGACGAATTTGGGTACCGTTAGTACCAGAACTGAGAGAAGAGATTTTGCAAGAAGCACACAGTACGAGATACTCGATACACCCAGGAAGCACGAAGATGTACCAAGATTTCTGTCACAACTTTTGGTGGCCAAACATGAAGAGAGAGGTTGCGAAATGCGTAAGCAGATGTCTAACTTATCAGAGAGTCAAGGCAGAGCACCAACGACCAAGCGGGTTACTACAGCCGTTAGAGATTCCAGAATGGAAGTGGGAGCACATCACAATGGACATTGTGGGGGGACTTCCAGCAACGCAGAAAGGGCACGATGCCATATGGGTAATTGTAGATCGTCTTACGAAGTCAGCTCACTTTTTGCTGATTAAGATTAAGTATAGTTTGGACCAGCTAGCCAGATTATATGTCAAGGAAATTATCTCAAGACATGGGGTGCCGGTATCTATTGTATCTGATAGAGATCCACGATTCACGTTAAATTTCTGGAAGAGTCTTCAAGAGAGAGTGGGGACACAGTTACGAATGAGTACCGCGTATCATCCGCAGACTGATGGGCAAAGAGAAAGAACAATTCAAACACTTGAAGACATGCTTCGAGCTTGTGTAATGGACTTCAAGGGTAGCTGGGAGGATCACCTTCCATTAGTAGAGTTCGCGTACAACAATAGTTATCACGCTAGTATAGGAATGCCACCGTACGAAGCGCTATATGGGAGAAAGTGTCGAACACCGTTGTGTTGGGACGAAGTTGGTGAACGTCGACTGTTGGGATCTTCAATTAAGGTATTTGGAATTTCTACTTCTCCAAGGAAACCTAGACTTTGTTTGATTTTGAGTTTTGATAATCTTGAGATTCATATTGGGCTTGCTTATTCTTCTACTTAGGTTGATTAATTTCCACTGAGGGAAATTTGGATAGAGAGCAGTTTCAAACAAGGGTTGGCACAGTTGGTTCAAGGCAGTGCACGCCAAGTGTTCGGTGAATTTTTTGAGTGATAAATTTGGTTTGATTGGCTTGTTGAGTGCATTATTTTTCAGTTGGGCATTCACGGCTGCATAGTAGGAGGTGTCTTATCTTAATTGAGTTATATTTTGGCTTGTGAGCTCATTGTGCTAAAGATTTTGGCTAGGCATTGTAGTTCAGCTGGGATACTGCTCCTTCGGTATTGGATTTCAATTAGGCATTGTATTTGGTAACCTTAGACACACTTGGGGATATTACTACTTTAACATTGGTATTAAACAGTTTGACTAGGGCTTGGCTCGTAATTGGCAACTACTTAGGCTCAGTTTGAAATAAAATTTGGATTGGCATTAGTTGGACAGAGCTTGGTTTTTATTTTGGTTTTCTTTACCTAAGGTTGGCCTGGACCTTGCTGATTAATTGGCATCACTAAGTAATTGCTAAAAATTCTAAAAATGCCTTCTAAGAGACAGAGACTTAGTATCGACAGCTCTTCTTCATCGGCACCACAATGGGACCGAACCAAGTTTGCCAGTGAGGAGGCGGCTGTGCGTTACAACTGAACATTTGCCAAGAAGAGTTTAGTGCCTGAGCGGGGCTTGAGGCCAGATGATAAGAAAGGTGGTCAGCTGCTAACGTTGATACTCGAGAGGAAATGGTTGCATTTCACCAAGCAGCCAGGGGCAGCAAACTTCAATCTAGTCCGCGAGTTCTATGCCAACGCCAGTGCTGAGGGCCCAGCAGTAGTTCAGGTTAGAGGCCAGGCAGTGGCGTATGACAGAGTGACCCTGAATGCAATTTTTGACATGCCTAACCACTACTTGGAGAATGGGGATCGAAACGACTATTTGAAGGATGGGTTTAGTGCATATAGCTTGGATGACATCATTAGGCGGCTTTGCAAGCCCGACACCACATGGAGGACACACGAGTCCACTAAGGAGAAGACTAATTTCCCTCAGAGTGCACTCAGCCGTAATGGGAAGGCTTGGTACAGTTTTATATGTGCCAGTATTATGCCTACTCACCACCAGAGCGAGGTCACCAAAGAGAGAGCGGTCCTATTATTTGCTATTGTCACCGGACATGACATCGATATTGGCGTCTACATCCAAGAGTCCATTATGAATGCAATCAAGGGCACTGCATCTGGCCATCTGAAAAGGGCGATGATGATATCCCAGACGGCGAGGGCACAGACTGATTCTCCTTTCCACATATTCAGCCAAATGAAGGCATTGGCCATCTGAAGTTTGGCGGTGTTTATCAGTCTTTCTTTATCAGCTTTTGATATTATGTTAATGTGACACCCCCGAATCCGGGTCCTCTGACCCCGGTCCGATCGCCACGAAACAATACTAACATCCACCTTTAAGTAACATACGATAACTAAAATGCGGAATATAATAAACGTACGTCGTTCATTCAAAAGGTGTTACTAGTCCCAAGATTCGATAACCTTAATACATCAATACAAATATACCCTAGAATAAACATTAGGGTTCATATTACATTAATAGTAATTAAACAAATCACAAAGACAAAGTCTGCTCCTTGCAAACCATCCTAAATCTTTCTTTTACCCTTGTCCTTCCCTGAGGGCTCGAGCTCAACTGCAATATAAGTCATGATATAGCAAGAATGAGCAACAAGTTTGCTCAGAAAGTTTAAATACAATAATAAAGGATATATCATGATGAATGGAAAAATATCTGACAATGATTTCAACAAAATGAATATCTTAAAGATTCAACAATATGAATATTAGAACGATTCAATAATATGAATATCTGAACGATTCAACAAAATGAATAATAGAACGATTCAATAATATGAATATTAGATAGATTCAACGATATGAACATCTGAACAATTCAACAATATGAATATTAAAAGCAAAGATAATAATTGCCTTTAGAATGACTGATAGTCGAGTAGACTCTAAACTATAACTTTTCAATGGGTTCAATAGCTAATTGACCCTTTTTAGAATTACTGGCTTCTGGCTACAGAAACTAAGTACCTTGAGGAGATCAGCCTCGGGCACAACGTGAATATGCATAACACTTATATCTGCTTAATCGTATCATATATATTAGATACATGGGCACACTCCTACATATGAGGGGTGTTCTGTTCCGTCTAAGAATCCTTACCATCAATTGGTTTGGATAGCTTCAAAGAAAACTTCATACACTAGTCTGACCGACCAAAGGTTCAGACTCTTACTAACATTGTTCAAGAAATTTAGAACCTTGAATAATGTACAAGTCCAAGACTGTACGAGCTCAAATGCACTAGGTGCGGACATCAATAATATCAATGTGGAATAATTGATAAGTAATTAAACCACTAAATAACATGCTTGGAAATAAAGTTCAAGCAAATAAGTAAACAACTTTCGATTCAATAATAACCTACTCAATACAATATGAGAAGGATAGAGAACTTGCACAAAGTGAAGTTTAGAATTTGCACAATATATGAATTTGTGTAAGTTCGGAGAACTTGCACAATACTCAACGTGTGAAGTTCGGGAAACTTACACAATACTCAACGTGTGAAGTTCGGGGAACTTGCACAATACTCAAAATGTGAAGTTCGGGGACCTTGCACGATAATAGATTCCTTGCATAAAATAAGTGCATAGGCTTAGACACTTACAACATCAAAGAGTGAAATTCGGGGAATTTCACCATAATAGATCCCTTGCATAAAGTAAATACATAGGTTAGGACATTTGCGTACAACGTTCTTTGAGTAAAGTAAACACAAAGATAAGATACTTGCACAATATACGAGTTTGTATAAGTTTAGAGAACTTGCATAATAAAGAAATGAAGTTCGGGAACTTGCAAAATAACTAAAGTGTGAAGTTCGGGGAACTTTCACAATACTCAAAATGTGAATTTCGGGGAACTTTCACAATACAATAATAACCTGCTCAATACAATATGAGAAGGATAGGAAACTTTCACCAAAAACAAGTGAAGTTTAGAAACTCACTTACACGGTTCATTGAATAAGGTAGTACAAGAATTTAGGATACTTGCATTCAATATAACAATCAACTGAAGTTAGGAAACTTGCTTACAATATCTGTTGAATAAAGTAATGCAAGGTTCTAGGAAACTTGCTCAAATATAACTTGAGGAAGATAGGGAACTTGCCTGTTTGCTCAACTATAAATAATTCTAGCTTTAATTAAAACTGCATTGGAATGACCTAGCATTAATAAGTCGGCCTTTCAATTAGCATGTATAAACTAATATAAGTCTACACTTAACAAACATCTACTTATCACATAATTCTAGCACATAGTTCACGTAAGTCAATCTACTCATGTCTTAGATTTAATAACTTTAGATTATCTAGTTACAATGCATCAATATAGGCTTGAACACATAGCACTTCCAGTTACTGATATAAATCAACACACATGTTTATCAAGTTTATCTAACTCAAGTTCGAAAGCTAACATATTCATTCTATGTTCACTTCAAGACCACATATTTTTATGTCGGACATTCACATACTTTAAACAATATAAGTTCATGCTTCAAGATTGGTTGCTAAAGTCATGTTATCACATAACAAGGTCAAACAATACTTAATATGTATGCTCGAGTATACTACACACATATACTTTAATCACGTAGTTCATACTTGAAGTTCATTTCTTATGATTGAGCATGCATATGTGAAATTTGTATATAAACAAATGAGGTTCATGTCAATACGTCTATAGTCATAATGAAATCTTAATACTTATGCTTATATGCTCACAACATGTCTCACATGGTATTTGATGTTGTTTATATTTCAAAGCTTAAGTTCTCTTTCAAAAATTTTACTAAGTCCATAAAGGTCATTTAGTATAAACAAGTTATCTTCATATAGATTTCATATGCATTAGAAACACATATTTAAACCACCTAAATGTCCTCATATGGTCAGAATTTAAAAGCTACTAGCCTTGGTCAAGTTCATTTTTTCAAAGTTCTTAAGTTTCTTTCTTTGAAATCGTAGAAATCTTGGAATCGTGCATACTAGTGTGTTCAACACTTTAAACGTACATTTTATGTCAATATCGACCATACGGTCATGTTCAGGAAATCAGAATGCACATATGACACACACACGTCTCAAAATTCATGTTTGAAACCATAAGTTTTATTTTACAATCTTGAGGTTTCCTTCCCTAATATGTGCTAGCATGGTCACAAATACGTACGTTGCATTAAAGAACACATACACAATAAGTAAATCAGTATTCATGCCTACCTAAAGTGGTACAACTAAGCTATCATGATCAGAACTGAAACAGAAGGCAAGGGTCTGGAGCAGGCCTGGCGCAGCTGCGCCGCTGGCCAGTGTAACACTGGCGCAGCTGAGCAGGCTGGCAGCCAGACGCAGAGCAGACTGCTTCGGCAGCTTGCTAGTCCAACTCACAGAATTTCATACCAAATTCGTTCCAGCCATCATGCAATACATTTCTAATATGGTAGTAAACTAGCATAGCATCTAATAAGCATACTCCAATCAATTAAACCATACTCAATTCAAAATCAAGAAATTAGAAATATTACAGAGAATGAAAGAATATGAAATGGGAAATAGAGATTATACCTCTGTTAATGGAACTTGCTGATATCTCTCACCCTCTCAACTCACAGACTCTCACTATAATGTATACTCACTCTAGCTTGCTTGGTAGGATTCTCAGCAATTGCAATATAGAAGAAGAGAAGAACTCTTATATAGGAAATTCATTACACAGACATTTCAATTCTCCATTAGAACAAATCAAAGGAATAATTGTTTGTACAATAGTTAAGGAATGGTAGGTGAGTAATTGGTGAGTTCATCATGAACTCCACACCTCTTGAAATCATTAGCTTGCATTGATAAATTTGAGAAGAAGATAGGCTAGTGTAGGCTTGTGGTTGTTCACGTGAAGGAGAGGAAATTGAGGATGGGACTCTAATTATGGGACAACCACTAATCTCAGCAATCTTGCAATGTGTGGATAATATATGGCCATACTTAGGCTATATAATATAATACACTTAGGTTATATGATATATATACACATAGTATATACTTAAGCTACATGTATCCATTCCATATATATTTTAATGGGTGTTACCATATTATTTCAAATAGCAATTAATAATGAATAGGTACACAACATATAATCCATGTACATTTTCCTTAATACTGAATGTAAAGCAATTGGGTATTATTATTACTCATTATTATAACTGTTATCATTATAATAACTTACTGAGATCAATTATTTGTTGATACTACTATATGTTGATGAGGCATACATGAATGTTTACTTACACACTTCAAGTCACATAAGCAATATTATTGTGTAACTCTACTAATGCAATTAAATCTTACTATATATTCTATATATAATATACATAGCCACATTAATGTGCACATTGCACTTTATATAATATGAAGGTATCCACCATATATTACAAGGTTTAATATATCGCATGCTTGTATAAAATAATTAATCAAGTAAATATAATATTATTATATTTATTAATCTCTTACTCATTAATTATTATTTATTCATAATAATGATTAATCATCACATTATCAATTAATTACTTAAATATCAATTAATCAATCACGATTAAATCTCTACATTATATTCAAGAAATTTGAATATATAATTTACTAACACTTTTTATCAATTCTCTGATATAAAAGTCTCAGGGTTAATCTACTAAGTTAAATAACCATTAGTGATTCCCTTTAATAAAAATTCTAGCATTTATTCGCATAGGTTAAATCACATATGCACATAACCACATAAGGTTTAAATAAGTTTGAAAAATTAACTCCTAAAAATTTTAAATCACATATAAAATTAATAAGGAGCTTAAAATTCCTGGTCGTTACAGTTAGGATGCCATTAGTGCACTATTATGATTATTTTGTTAGTATTTGGGCTGCAAATTATTGTATTAATTGTAGTAATGGATTATTGTTATCAGTTTTTGGATGCATGGATTATTTTTGAATGTTTATTACTTATTTCTATCCATGTTACAACTATCCTAGTATGAATGGATGTTTATCTATCTTTTTGTGCCATGATAGTATCCATGATAGTATTAGACCCTATTTTGAGCTTATTTGTGCAAGGGTTTATATATTTAGTTAGATCTACCTAGTTGAGCCATGCTATGGCTTTTAACCCTATATTGAACTGTGTATACGATTGGTGGGTTATATATAATATAATTTTTGATTATGGCCAATGATATGCGTGTTATGTCTTTTGTCAAATTGGTCAAGCATTTATGAATGATATTTTTAGATTAATTTTTAGTTAAGACTGCTTTTGATCCTGTCTATCCTATCGAGCATGTACCAACTGTTATAGTTAGTTATGTTTCTAATAAACTTAATTTGTAATTTTTGTGAAATTTTTTGCGTTAACTCTTGCGAACGTAAGTGGGTCGATGTAGTAAGATTTATATTCTTATGCAAGTTCGGATACATTCGTAGTCAATAGCATATTAAAAAAGAGAATAAATAATAATTAAAAAATCGATAACCTTAGTTGACCAAGTTTGATTACGTGGCTTTTGTTACTTGAGTTAATAGATCCTTAGGGTGTTCTACACCTAGTGCCCTAAAGCCATCTGGCTTGGGAGTCATTGATCAAAAGCTCGTTACACGGGTAACTCTAAATAGCCTAATGTGATTAGACATTGTACAGTCATGCTTGAGGTTGCATTACTTAAGAATATAACTGGATAAAAATTCTAGTTTGGCTTAAATTTGGCTACGTGGCTAGTGTTACTTGAGTTATTAGATTCTTAGGGGTGTTATACGCCTATTACCCTAAAGCCATCTAGCTTGGGAGTCACTGATCGAAAACTTGTTACATAGGTAACTCAGCCTAAGGTAGCCCAATTTTTCATAAGTCAAGTCTTGCCGTTCTCATGCTAATACCGGGTGGTCTGTTCTTAAATTTGTGTCTTGTTTCAAAGTTTTGATGTAGCTTGAGCGTATTGAGTTAGCATTTTCCTTTGTGCAATTGTCTAGGTTTATGAATTATAATAAGTCATAATAGTTGGTAGGCACACAAACACAGATTTTAATCAATAGTAGTCTAAGCTAGAAGTTTGATCGAAGCCTTATTTATGAGTTGCTTCTGCTTTAAAATTGTTATTCTTATCCTTGAGGAAGTAATGATGGTATATAGTAGTTTAGTGTGATTCGTAGTTATATTTACTTTTGATATTGTGGTTCTAGTAGTTTTGCTTGAGGACAAGCAAAGGCTTAAGTTTGGGGGTATTTGATGAGTGGAATTTATAACCGCTAATCGAATTCTTTTACACTTAAGAAGTTGCAGGTTCTTATTATTTTATACTGTTTTTATATTTTTTTTGTTAGTATTTTGTTTTATATGTTTTGCAGGAGTTTACAGGTTATTTCCACCTTTCAGGGGCAAAAAGGTCGTTTTTGCAGCGCAGCGCTGGTTCTAAATACAAAATTGGAACCGCAGCGCTGCTTCTCTGCCAGGTCACCAAACTTAGTGCTGCATCACCCCATCCCTTCAAATTTTTGGCGCCGCAGCGCCAACTTATTGATTCGAGCCTTTGACCAGGCGCTGTAGCGCCGTTCCAAGGCTTAATCCTAGCGCCGCAGCGCCAGCCCCTGTTTTCAGACAGCAACAAGTGGGAATAACCTAGAGGAAAGATAGAGTAGATATATATGATAAAAAGCCTCATTTTGCAGAGATATCTCTCATCCTCTCATCCAATATAGTGTGTGGAGCTTAACTCTTACACTCTATCTTCTCCTTAGCATAGTTGTAGCTTAGTTTCTCTTTAGCTTTGTATATATAATTAGGAGATAGATTAGGGCTAGGATTGGGATTCCTTGGAGCTCAAGAGCGATATAGCGACACGGATTAAAAAGCAAATCGAAGGGATTTATTGGAGATTGAAGACACTGCGACAGAGTTTATTCTTCTATAGTTTTTTCATTGATTCTATATTTATAAATGTTGTTATTATTGCTACATTTGTTTAGTTTATTAGCTATGAACTGAATATTGGCTCTAAGGTTATAATGGAACCCTTTGTCTATTTGAATTAATTTTCTTATCTCTCTTGTTGGCACCATATGGTTTGGTTCAACATATTTATGCTTAACGATTCTTGCTAAGGAATTACTGATGATTGTGATAATCTATAAGAAATTGGGAAATGGATTGTAGATGTATACCTTGATATATTGGCATGTGATTATGATTTATCTGTACCAATGGATTGCATAATTTGTGTGTAAGATACGAATATACTAATATGCCATGTGTGACCTAATTGAGAACCTATGCTTTAATTCCTTGTTATGGTTAATTCGCATAGGAATGTGTAGGATTATCACCTAGCTTGGATGTTCTTTTCTGTTCTATTCCCGTTCGGGTTGATCTAGAGAGGATAGGCTTATACATACCTCGGAAGAGGCATATGAGCACTTGTGAGTTCTCGGTCGACAATCCTTCGTGACCACTAAGACTAAAGAGAGATAGTTAAGATATTTGATGAAACATAGCACACTAAGTGTTTGACAAAATGCTAGTGTGGGGTGCAGTTATGATCTTAACTTGTAGCGCTATAGATACCAATCGTTATCCATTTACTTGCTTTGATAATTAGAAGTTAATTTAAATTAATTACGCATCTTGTTTTACTATTTAAATAAGACTTAAGAGATACAAGTCGGTACTTGGTAAATATTAGCTATAGTTCCACATGGGTTTGACAACTCTCTTATCACTGTATTACTTGTTAGACCGCGTATATTAAAGGGTATGCAACCTATAGTTTTAAGCAACTCTTTTAGAATCATGATGATGATCATGCTAATGAGATCTAAATTCTTAGATAGCTTAAAATTAAAATAGTTCCCAGTGGTTGGATTATAATAAGGGGATTAGTGAATCTAGATATATTGGTACATACGTTGCTTGCGCATTAGATGAGGATGATTGATCTCATGATCATTTATGTGGAGACACTAAAGCAAGTATGTAGTTGCTTATTGGAGAATAAGTTCACTGAATGTGGCTTGTTGAGGAATACCTAATGGAGTTTTACTTGCCTATCAATAGGAATTCCTCTAGTGATAGTTGTACAAGTGATCCTTAGACTTGAGATCATCATAGTATCTTGTGTACGATAAGTTATACTTTGACATTTCCTTTAAGACCCTTACGGTATATCAAAGGGTATGCTTGATTGTAATAAGTTATATATGGAGATAATGAATGATCAATAAAGAATCTACCGCTTCTAGCAAAAAGGATAGAATGCTCTATGTGATTAGATAAATGACAACCTAGGAATCCTTGGCCAATGTGAAATGAAATTAGAAAGGAGTTTCTAATTTATAATATTTGGAGTTGTTGATTTAAGGATCGAAATACATATAATTAAATAAAATAAGGCTTGATAATAATTTCATGTCTTATTTTTAATTGCGACATTGTATGGTAGAAGGATTGAATTGTACGGTAACTATTTACTCAAATGTTCTTTTATGATTAATATTGAAATCTATATTATTTGGTATGTCGTTGAGCGCTAAAAGGGCTTACCCTTATTGTAGAATAAATATTATTTATTTAAATGAATTAACTAGTTTAATTTATTTATTTAAATAAGATTAGAATTGTTCTAATTGATTTATTCACAACCGATTTAATATGGAGAACCTAAAGGGTCACACCATTAAATGAATAATATTTATTTAAGAAGCAAATGATATAATCGTAATAATAAGTTAGATATGTTTAATTTAATCCATGGTGATTGAATAAATTAAATAAATTAATAAGAGGAGTCTTATTATTATTATTATTATTAGTAGTAGTAGTAGTAGTAGTAGTGGTAGTGGTAGTGGTGGTGGTGGTGGTGGTGGTGGTGGTAGTAGTTTGATTCCTAAAGGAATTTGAGAATTAATTAATAATATCAGTCTCCCATATTTTTAATAAGATTAGCAGGTAAATTAAATAAAAAAGTTTAATTAATTATTATAAAATCCTAATCCTAAAATGTTTAATTTGGGGCTAAAGCTATTTTTCAATAGTTGGGAGAGCACTCCTTTTTTAGAGAGAAGGAAACTAGGGTTTAGCCAAACATCCTTCTTCTTGAGTAAAGATTATTCCTTGGTGGATCACCTCTAGAGGCCAAACACTTGGGTGGCAAATGTTGATCAAAGGAAGGAATCTAACCCGGTAAATTCAAGGAGAGCAGGAAAGGATTTTGTAACGATTGTGATTTTATATAATAATTTGAAATATTTATTGAGTTAAATAAATATTTTATGTGATTTATTTATTGAGTTAAATAAATAAATTATGCTATTTATAGAGTGATTTAATTAAGTGTTATATATTAATTAAATTTAATTTTATATTATAGTTCTAATTTAATTGAGTTAATTGAATTAGATGAATTGTGTGATGAAGTGTTACATGAATTATAATTAGCGAGTAATTATAATTATGTGACAAGTTTATGTGATTAATTGATGTTAGATTTTAATTGATTAAATTAGTTGATTAATATTTAATTGATTAAAATATGACATTAAGGTATGTGTTAAAATGATTTGTTAAAATAAAGAAAAAGAATTTTAAATCTATTTTCCAAACAAGGCCTCAGCTAATAAACTGTTTTTAAAAATAATGTTGTTTTGGCCAAACAAAGCCTTAAGGCTTTTTGAATTTTGAAACTTATGTAACTGCTAAATTAATTAGGCTAATTAGTATTAGTTAATACGCGTATTATATTATATTACGTTAGTTCTATACTACGTTAGATTAATCCTAAGTCTAAACTAAGAGCTAAGAAGAAAGAAAAGAGCAGAGAAGAGTTGGAGAAGAAGAGAAGGAAGAAGAAGCTTGTGAAGGCTAGAGTTAATCTTTGTTTTCTTCTCCTATCACCGAAAGGTAATCCATAATCTCTACTTTCATATTTTCAGAACTCGGGTTTAAGTTTCATGTTTTATTCTCTGTGAAAACTGAGTTTTTATGTAATTGCATAAACATAGATGATATATATATAGGTGGTGTTGTTCATGGTGAATTATATGGTTATCAATGATTTTCAGAAATTAAATTACTGTAGAAATATATTTTAACAGAAAAGTCATGTTTATATGAGTTAATATGGAATTTCATGAGTTTGGTTAATTTTAATTGAGAAATTGATGAAATTGGTATATGTTAATATGCTTATTAGGTAATTACTTGATGCTATCTTCAACTTGTATATAATGCATGTATATAAATTCGAATTGATGGAGAAAAATAGTTACAGTAGATTATTTTTGAGAAAATATGAGTTTTCATGAAAATGGCCAAAATAGATTTTCAAAACTTGTGATTATCATTGTTTAAATGATTTTGTGTTTTGGAAGCATGCTTTATATATGTGTAATAGCGTATATATGTTTTTACAGAGTTTATAGTACTGTATTTTTGGCGTTGTTGGTTGGTTTGGGTTGTTCGGTTAAACAGAGAGCCGTGGCTGTCTGCGTCTGGACGAGCTGCTGCGCAGCTGCGCCGGCAGCAAGGTCAGGATCAGCGCAGCAGCGTCACTGGCCGATCCAAGATTCCTTCCCTGTGCAGCTGCGCCGGTTTTACGGCAGCTGGCTGCGCCGGGCACAGTGCTTGGGCAGTGAGTTTAGCTTACTTGTGCAGTTTTATTTGATAGCTTACGATAATTGGTTATGATAATGAGCATGAATTCAGTGGCTATAACATGTTGCTAGTATGAGTTGGACAATTTCATAATTAGAGAAAAGAATTTTGAGAACCTTAATTAACTTATAATTGTTTGATAGTAAAATGAGTTACTTAATTTGATTAATTATAATTAAGAGTAAGTGTTTAATTTAAAGTATAATTTTGTTAAATTATAATGAGTAGTAGTTGATTTATTTTAATCAATTAGATGTTAATTACAATTTATGTAATTTAATAAATGCATGATTATTATAAATTATAATTGATAAATACATGATTAATTATAAATTATGTAATTATAATTCATGATATAGTTTAATTAACTATTAATTATGAATTTTTGATAATTTAAGAGGTAATTATAATTGATTAATTATAATTAGATTAAGTGTTTAAATTATAATTGTTTAATTATAACTTAGCTAAAATACATAATTAGATTAATTATGTGTGTGATGTAATTAATTATGTGATAGTTGATTATTTATTTAATTAGAGTGAGTTAACCATGAGGGTTAACCACTTATGTGAATTAGTTATGTGTTAACTAATTTAGGTTTTTGTGACTTAATATATATGTATAGGCAGTATTAAAGTACGTGAATTGTGTTAAGTAGCTTGTGCTTAAGGCAAGTCTTCTAAACCTTAAACTCACTATTTCTACGCAAGTTCTTTGATGTTCATATTTTTATTGTTGAGAATGTCCTTTTCATTTCTGTACTGGACAATTATTTACTTAACCGAAGAGATCTTGACTTATTGTTCAAGTAAGATCTAGTTTATTATTTTAAATGCTTTAAGTTTACTTCTAAAGCATATGTTAATTCATAATTCTTTTATTTATGAATTATTGAAAGTCGATTCAACTAATCCTTAGTTGATGAACGTGAATTCTAAATTACCATTGTAAGCTTATCCAAACCAAACTTTCTTTGGTGCGGACCTGAATTCAAATTACTGAGTTGAACAACCCTAATTATTAGGGGAGGTTAGTACGCATAGCGTTAAGATGTTTGTGCACAATACATGGTACAAAGGGCTAATCCCTCTAAGTACGAGTTGATATCCATAGTCTTATTGACTGTTAAAGGTTTAAATAGAAATATTTATAACCTAGGACAAGAAGAGTTCGAAGGTCTTATGACCCTCAGATAAATTCTATATTTGAATTTTGATATTGATAGAGAATTATTATTCAATTCTTTATTGTTGAAGCAAGCTAAGTTATTCAGATCTTTGTAACGATCTTCTTTCATGTATTTATTATTGTTAAACTCCAGTGAGCTGTTGTTTGCTCACTCTTGCATTAAATAACAATTGCAGTTAATGTTGATAACGTTGATGCCCCGTCTACGAGTAAAGGCAAGGGAAAGATGAACAAGTGAAGATTTATTTAATTATTTTGAAATGATTGTAATAATTTTAGGTCATGTTTTTATTCCGCACTTTATTGTTTATGTCAAGGTTAGAGTAACCCTGGGATTATGTTTTGAGAAGGTTGTAACCCTTGTTTAAGGGAGATTTTATTATTTTGAATTAATGTTGTAATTCATTTTGAGATATATTAGGTAAAAGTATGTTATAGATAGAAAGTGAACACCAAATCATGTGGAAACGAAGTACCCGAATTTAGGGGTGTCACAGATTTGGAGTTGAAGTCGTACCTGAATAAGGTCGTGTCTTCAAGGGTATGAATCTTTTTCTTCATCTCTTTCGTTTAATTAATAATTGCGCATAAAGGATGATCTAGGTATATGGTTTGTAATTTTTTTAAAAACTCTTATTTTTACGCTTCCGCTGCTATGTATGCAATTGTGTATGCTTATAAATCTTACAAACCTAACACAGACCTATATCTGTAACCGAAGCTTCACTAAGCTTCTTCTAGTTAGCCACTGCACGACACTTCTTGCAGTTTCTTTTCTAGTGTCCAGGCTTATTGCAGTGGAAGCAAACTCCTTTCTATCCGTATCAGTTTTGTTCTTATTATCCTTTGTTTTTGCCTTTTCTTATACCTTATTTCAATTATTCTTCTTTTCAGAAGATCCTTTGGCCCTCTTCCACTTCCTCAAAGAGTTATCTACCAGTAAGACTTGGTCTTTCTTAGTTTGAAAGTGACTCTGAGCAGTTTTTCAACATTTTAAGCAAATCAGTCAAGCTGACATCTAGCTTGCTCATGTGAAATTCACAACAAATTATGTGAAGGAGTTCGGGAGTGACTACAAGATCAAATCTTGGCTCAACTCTCCATCCATTACAAAACCCAATTGTTCTAGTTATTCAATCAAATTGATCATCTTAAGGATATGTGTCTATACTGTAGTGTCATCGGCTATTCTTGATAGAAACAACTTCTTAGATATCTGATATCTATAAGACATACTCTACTCACCAAACAAATCTTGAAGATGCATTAACATAGTAAGGGCATCCATTTTCTCATGTTGACGCTGTAACTCGTTACTCATGGATGCTAACATTATGCACTGAGCCACCTATACATCATCTTCCCACTTTCTAAAAGTAGCAAGCTCTTCCTCAGAGGCAATGTCTATAACCGTTGTAGAGATTGGCGTATTAAGGACATAAAATAGCTTTTCAGCCTTGAGAACTATTCTCAAATTCCTTAACCAATCCGTTTAATTAGGTTCGATTAACTTTTAGCATCTAATTCGCTCCGCGGTGATAATGAATTAGACATTTGTAAAATTTTGTAAATAAAATTTAAATTTAACAACATTAGCATGCATTCATTTTATTAATCACCAAATTAATTTAGGTCTTTATTAAAATGTTGTCTCCCACTATTTTTCAAACCATATAACCCTCTTTACATACAGTTCGACAGATTTTGTTTTTGTGACTTTGTAAAATCTGCTTAGTGAGAAAGGATCCAATATACAATAAATATATAGCCTGGTGTGTGCACAATAAACTATATATTTATTCAAAAGGTAGACAACTCTTTTCAATTACATCGCTATGCAACTCCTTTTAATTTTGCCTCCTAGATTATAATGGTTAAGTGTGTGCACATCCGAACTAAAATAATTTTAATTTGGTTCATTGGAGCCACTATGAACCAAAAGGTCAAACCTAGGGTGCAAGAACAAAATATTGAATATAGCTATTACATTCAACCCGAATTTCATTACAAATCACTACAAAAAATGGACATTTGGCAATGATTTTTCGGGCAACGACTTATAAATTCGTTGTCAAAAATGCATGTTTAGCAACGAAATTTGTCATTCGTTTAAGTTTGTGAAAGACTTTAATTTTTCGTAACGAAATTCATAGGTCGTTGCTAACTTTTTTTGCCAATTCGTTGGGGGGGAAAAAAATTCCTCGCCTATTTACTTTTTTGTTGCCGATGCGATTTCTCCTCACCGTGGGCAACGAAAAGTTTTTTGTTGCTTTATTTCGTTGCCTAATATGGGACCCATTCATTGGCAATAATTTTTTTTCGTTGCGTATTTTGTATATTTTTTTGCAACGACTAGTAAATTGTTGCCCAAAATTAAGATAAACCCAATAAACATGTTTCAACCTCTCTTTTCCCAAAAGGCATCATTTTGCATTTTAAAATTTTTATTTATTTGACACATTTTATAAAGTCAAATGTTTCACTCTCTCCACCTCATAATAAATGTCCAGTTTAATTTTTTTTTTATCAGAGTTAAATTTTTGAAATTAAATTTGAACACATACATATTTTTTAATTTACAAAAATTAGTGTTTGTAGTAAATTGGATGTAGTGTATAATGATCATATTCGCTCTTTTATAATTTTGAAAAAAATATAATTAATTTCTAAAATAATTTATATGAATTTTTTCTTGTAACTCATTGTTTTCCATATATATGTTTAAACACGGGTTAAGGAACTGAAATCGCCGTCGAAATCGCACCAAAAATCGACCAAACCGCACTGATTAAGCCACACCAATGGTTTCAGCGTAAACGTTTTCTCTTATATTAATCCATTAATGATTCACTCTTTCTTATTTCTATATCACTACACGAAAAAGGGTATGCAATGAAGGACAAATCCTTCACAAGAAATATTATATCAAACACAAGAGATTTATTGCGAAGAAAACTTTCCTTCGAGCAATTCCTCACATTAGAGTTCCTCGCTAAAAGTATCATTCACTAAGTTGATGACTAAATATTTTTTGTGAAGGATATATTTTTGAAGAATATGTTATTCATAAATTATATATTTTAAAAGATTATTTTTATTTGGCAATGAGATGATTTACTCACAATTAACATTTTGAAATAATTAATAAAAATGTTTCCTTCATAAATAACAATTTGTGAAGAACATATTTACTTTAAAAAAGTTAGATTTCCTTCAATAATTACATATTGTGATTTTTTTTATTTATTGAGAAGAAATTTCTTCGACAATGCTACTGTTAAATAATCAAATCATTGCAAATTAAAAATATTTTTTAAATTATTTATTGATTTGTAATCAACGTCAAATAAAACATTATATTATATAAATAACCAATTGTACAATCCACAACTAAATATGTATTAATCAAGTAACAAAACGTACAAAGCTTGTAATAAAAACAAATGTAGGTATCCCGAAGACCATAGTACTAAAGATATTTAATCATTAAGACACATAAGTAGGTAAGAAAAACAAGTTATAAAAACTTTGTATCATTGTCATAATTTTCTTTACCGCAAGATTGGTCTTGTAAACTTCAATCTGCCAAAGTAAAAAAATACCAAAACTGAACTTTAAATATTTTAATGAAAAAAATATGTCAAAAGATGAAACTAGAAAAATAAATTAAGAAACGATTTCACAAGTAAAAGTTATTACACATAATCTCTCTCTCACATGAATAGTAAATATGTCCCACTTATGTGAGAAGAAACTTGTGAAAATATAAAATTTTGCTTGTGCATGTAAATATCAATGCCCTAGTTAAATGAGAAATGTTATTAAAATTAAAAAAGATGAGAGCTTGGTACCTATGTATATAAATTTATAACCAGATACACAAATAAATGTGCAACAAAATATAATTATAAGTTATCACAATGCCCTTTAGGAAGGTTGAGCATCAAAACCACAAAAATAAAGTTGAAGGACTCAAATCACTAACATATGGCATAGTCTTGCTACTTTTCCATGCTTGTCAAGATAACATGTCTCTGACTAAGTAAGTCAGACTCCACCAATTTTATACACATACATAATAAATTTCTAAGAGATGAAGATTGTGATGTCCCCAAATCTATACACCCGTGGTATCCGATCTGGAGTTCACAACTATTCAAACAACTATAAATATTGAATAAGATATAAATACTATATATCCAAGGTTCACAGTATCCCATAATAAATAATAATTCTCGTCGGAACTATTGCTGTGTTTAGATACCCTCACTTGGATGTATAGATTGTATCTTATGAATATCCTTCTCATATCAGCAGTTCATATCCATCCGAAATCCAAGTATCAATAATAATATGATCAGTCCATATTTCCAATACCCTTGCTCAGATGTATAATCCCTAAGGATATTGTAACGTTTAAATCATACTACTAATCATCTAAGAATGTATCAGTACACGATTGCGGAAACAAAAGATGATAATATATATATTTCATATAATAAGTTCGGTTACATGGTTCTCAACATTGAGTTCTTATTAAAACAAAAGTCTTATAAGACTTACACTTAATAAAGACAGTAATATAAAGCTAATCTAAGTAAGGTCTTTTTCTATTATGTGTGCCAGAAGTGCCAGGATTATCATCTAAAACAGCAAAGGAAATAATTTGCAAGAATGAGCTATGACATGCTCAGCAAGTTTATATAATAAAATATTTGATTTTGAATAAACTATAGTTCAACAATTTCACTTCACTGAGGGTTAACAACCATTTCTGGAATTTTTATTTTAGTCAACCATTTCTGTCAGTCACACAGACTTAGAAATCTGCGTATTCGGATCTGAGATAGGAGATCAACCTATTCAGTATCCTAGGCGTATGCATATCATCCTATTTCTATTGTCTATTCATAGACACACATTTAGAAAACCCAATTTAGGATAAATTCAACTCAGTATAGGATGTCTTACCAAAATAATTTGGTTTGACTAACAGTTTATGCTTGATAAACAACAATTCAATATCATATGAATAAGTGATTCATTTCTTAAGCTATGCTGAAACAATATTAGTAACTTTCTCAATAAATGGGTAATAACCTGGTTCGGTATAAGATATTGAAATGTATTCAAGTAACGTCATAAGATTAAGTATAAAAAACTTGCGTAAGGTAATAAAGTTACGGATAGAATACTTGCCTGTGCGAAGAACGTCTATCTAACGTTACTCGAAGTGTTTAAGATACCTACAATATGTTAGACATATTTATATATATCATTAGTATTGATAACAATACATAACTACTCAAACTAAATACGTTCGGTCTATGTTCGGTATTGTTTCGGTGTCCTAAAACTTTACTGGATATTTTGTAAGTTAAAAACTTGGTAAAACTTTATTTATAAGCTTTATTATAATTTTAGATAATTTATTTATCATTATAATAATTTTCGGAAGCTTACAATAATTTTTAAGTATTTATGTATCCGTTAGAATGATTTTTAAACCATTAATTTTATACTTAAATATGTTTTATTTACTTAGTATAATTGTTAAAGCCTTAGTATTATTTTTAAATAATTTATAATCATTTATTATAATTTTTAGAATGTTTAAATCATTTTTAAATGATTATTTATTATTTATAAATAATTTAATCAATTACTTTATTAATTAATTAATTTATAAAAATAATTATGAAATTTATGTCAAAATATTAAAAGTTAATTATTATAACTTAAAAATGATTTTTAAAACTTATTCTATAATTGTTTACTAATTATTTCTATTTATTTTAATTTATTTTATTTATTTTAATTTTTTTTACTCTGTCTATCGCTAAAGGCCTTAAGCGACAAGAAGCGTCGCTGAAGGTGTTCTTCAGCCTAAAATACAGGCTTGGTTAAGGCCGAGTGGCTAGTTTGACCAATCTTGTTCTAGTAGCTTGTTATGATTCTGGGTTTGTAAATGCTTAGTGATATAGTGTTTATTTAATACTACAACTTGATATCAATTTTGGACTTTAACTATAACCTATCAAGAAGTTATTAAGGCTCAAAGTATCTGTCAGAGTTGTTCTTGGGTTTCTGGGTAACCAAAAACACCAGTTAACGTCGGCCAACGACCTTGTGCTGCTAATAGCTTTGATTCTGTGTATTACATGGATGTTTTAATTGTTGCATTGTGTAGTCTATATATCATAGTTGAACGAGATAACAATGATTTGGACCAAGTAACCTCCTAAGGTATAGATCTAGGTTGGTCAAAGTACTGTCAGAAGCTGTTCTTCATGTTTTGGGTTTTCCAGAAAACAAAACCGTGAACGGTCAACGGGTTTTGACCATTAATTCTAGTCATCCTATGTATCTATTATGTGTTAAAATGTAGCATACCTCTAGTATACATTAAAGGGTATAATAACAAAGCACTTAGACAACTTAACAACATACAGGGAGAGATACAATCCGGTCAAGTACCTATCTCGACTGTTCTTGAGATTTCTGGGTAACCCAGAAATCAGAACTTTGTGATCGGTCAACCACCTTTGACCATTTATATCTTTCATTCTGTTAATCAAATAAGCTTGATTCTTGTTTTAGATTACTAAGCTAATGTAATACTACAACTAGCATATAATTAACAGACCTAACTATTAACACATGACGATCTACGGGCTCTGACATAAGGTTGTCAGGCCTATTTTTAACAAATTTTCAGATTGCTTAAAACATCTATTTGATGCATCTAGATGTTATGAAAACATGATCTATCAACCCAGAACACTAACTAACATGTTATTACACATAACTAAACAACATAATAACAAAACTAACATAGCATCAAAGATCAAATGTAAAATTAGGGTTTATACCTTTCTTGAGCAAATATGTCTATCTAAGCTTTGATTCTGATCTTGCTATTGCTAGGGCTTCTTATGGCAGATAGTATAAGTGTATTGGTGAAGAAAATTCACAGGTTTGAACTGAAATGAGGTTGCTATTTATAGAATTGATAGATTAGGATTTTTAGGTCTTTTTTTCACATTTTGCCTCCATAAATATCTATCCTCTGAACTTGTGCTGCTATAACAACCTGCTTAGGGGCCAGATGTGATAAAATTTCGAAAGTAGGTGGTGGCACTTGCTTGTGAGCAACTTTAAGTTAATTAGTAAGCTAATTTTGCTCTAATCTTCACTAACTGTGATTTGGGATTTTGATTTTTGTGTTTAGGATAACTTATTGAAGTTATTAACACCTAATTTAATTTTTGTTAATATAATTAGGATTTAGGATAACCTAATTAGGGTTTTTACTTCTTAATTAGGGTTAGGGTTTCTAAATTAGGGCTAGGGTTTCTAAATTAGGGCTAGGGTTTCCTAATTTAGCATTAGGGTTTCCTAATTTAGGTTTTGATACCTAATCTAGATGAAGCACGACAAACCGTTTCGTCAATGTAAGCATGACAAAGCATATTGATAAAATAATATACCGAAAAGTCCAAATACGGAATAAAAGTTTTAAGCACGATGTGTCAAACACGATGTTTTTCGGATAAAAATATTTTTGACTGAAGTCTTCAATAGAGTATATAATAACACGATACATATTCAGAACGAAGAGATTTTATTGATAATTGAAGAATTTACATAACCGAGTCTTATTAGGATTTCGGGATCTCACATTCACCCCCTATAATAAGAATTTTGTCCTCGAAATTTCAGTACAGGTTAAGTAAACACGTGGGGATAGTTCTCTCGCATTTTATTCTCGAGCTCCCATGTAGCCTCTTCAACTTTCTGATTTCTCCAGATCACCTTAACCGATGCATCACTTAATTTCTTAGGATTTGCTCTTTTCGGTCGATGATCTAAATAGGCTCTTCTATATAAGATAGGTCTTTTTCGTTTAGGATAGGTTCGTAACTTATAATATATTTGTAGTCAGGTTTATATAGTCATAATATGGACACATAAAATACATTATGGATATGGTTTAAGTCAGGAGGTAGAGCTACTTCATAATCCACCTCTTCTATCCTTCTCAAAATTTTAAATGGTCCAATGAATCTTGGACTCAATTTTCCTTTCTTGCTAAAACATATCTTGCCCTTCCAAGGGGACACTTTCAAGAATACCTGGTTCCCAACATTAAAGTTTTGCTCCTATCGATGTGGATCAGCTTTCGTTGTCGATCCTGAGATGCTTGCAATCTTCCTCGTATAATTTGAATTATTTCGGTTGTTTGTTGAATTATCTCGGGTCCTAGCATTTGTCTTTCCCCGACCTCGTCCGAAAACAATAGTGTTCTACACTTTATACCATATAAAGCTTCATAGGGTTACATACCTATGCTAGCATGATAATTGTTGTTGTAGGAAAATTCTACTAAAGGTAATTGATCTTCCCAACTCCCTTTTCATATTTAACCTCCAAAAATGTCGACTCAAGTCTTTATACATTTTCTTACTAGTTGGGTGAACGAAAAATTTAGAATTATGAGCTTTACTTAAGATTTTTTCTTTTATTGATTGATCTGACGAAACCCAAACTCTATCTTTGTATCTTTGTACCCTGTCCTTATCTTCTTGGAATTTGACATTCTTAATATGAGTTATATCGGATGTACAATTTTTACACATCTCATCTTTCTTTTGCATCTCTTTAATTCTTTCTAATAGGGTCAGAACACCTTCTAGATCAAATAATTTTTGGGTAGAGGTAGTTGGAACTCTCACCTCTATTTTTACTCTATCAAAATCTTTTATCAGTAGCTCGTTATCTGTTATTACATTTAATTTCTCTTGGTTCTTTCTACTTAACGCAACTGCAACTACGTTGGCTTTTCCGGGATGATATAAGATTTCACAGTCAAAATCCTTTATCAGTTCTAACCATCTCATCTGTCTCATATTTATTTCCTTTTGTGTAAAATAATATTTGAGACTTTTGTGATCCGTATATATTTCGCACTTCTCCCCGTACAAGTAATGCCTCCAAATTTTCAGAGCAAATACTACCGCAGCTAACTCTAGGTCATGAGTAGGATACCCTTCTCATAATCTTTGAGTTATCGTGATGCGTATGCAATCACTTTCCCATGTTGCATCAACACACGTCCTAACCCTTTGTGTGATGCATCACTATAAACTACAAGGCCTTTAGTATCATTTGGTAAAGATAGCACTGGAGCCATGCTCAGTCGTTTCTTCAACTCTTGGAAGCTTTCTTCACATTTATCTGTCCAGACGTATTTTACTGTCTTTCGAGTTAAATTGGTTAGCAGGGTAGCTATTTTTGAAAAATCTTGTATAAAACGTTGATAATAACCCACTAGACCGAGAAAACTTCTTACTTCAGCTGGAGTTGTTGGTTGCTCCCAATTCACAACCGTTTCGAATTTTGCTGGATCTACTACAATCCCACTTTTGTCAATCACAAGACCTAAAAACTGAACTCTTTCCAACCAGAATTCACACTTGGAAAACTTTGCGTAAAGTTGTTCCTTGCGTAATATCTCCAATACGCTTCTCAAATGTTCAGCATGCTCTTCCCGTGTTTTTGAATATATCAAAATATCATCGATAAACACGACGACAAATTTGTCTAAGCATGATTTAAACACTCGGTTCATTAAGTCCATAAATGTTGCCGGTGCATTTGTTAATCCAAAAGACATTACAAGAAACTCATAATGTCCGTAGCGTGTCCTAAACGCTGTCTTTGGCACATCTTCCTTTTTTACTTTTAATTGATGATAACCTGACCGCAAGTCTATCTTTGAAAAGTGTTCGGCCCCTTTCAACTGGTCAAATAGATCATCAATTCTAGGTAAAGGATATTTATTCTTTATGGTTAATTTATTAAGCTCCCTATAATCGACACATAACCTCATTGTTCCATCCTTCTTCTTTATAAATAATACTGGTGCTCCACATAGTGAAACACTAGGTTGTATGTATTTCGTGTCTAAGAGTTCCTGTAATTGTACTAGCAACTCTTTAAGGTCTACAAGTGCCATTCTGTATGGTGCTTTAGAAACTGGCGCCGTAGTAGGTGCAAGGTCGATAACAAACTCAAACTCCCTATCAGGAGGAAGACCTGGTGAATCATCTGGAAACACATCTGGAAATTCCCTAACTACAGTTATTTGATCTATTTTAACTCCTTCTTTTCGAGTATCTACTATATAGGCCAAATAACCTGTACAACCATTCCTAAGTAGTCTTTCTACATGGGTTATAGTCAGACATTGAGACTGCCTAGGTGAACAACTTTCGTTGAACACTACTTTTGACTTCGACGAAGTCAAAAGGTTTATCCGTTTCTGATGGCAATCAATCATTGCATTATGATTAACCAGCCAATCCATCCCTAGGATTACATCAAATTCACCTAACGCTATAAGAATAAGATTTACCAAGAAGTTGTGTCCCTTAATGTTCACACTACAATTTCTATAAATAGTTTCAACAGGTATTTTCTCATTATTCGTAATTTCTATGCAGAATGGTTTGTCTAATTTTCCCATGGCATATTCAAATTTTTAGAAAAGCTTTTAGACACAAAAGAACAAGTAGCTCCATAGTCGAATAACAGATGCATTTAAAGTGTTGATAGGGATGATACCTGTCACCATGTCCTGTGAAGCAACAACATCCCTCACTGACATATTAAATGTTCTTGCAGTTGGACGACCCAAACCTCCAGCTACTGTTATATGTGGTTTATTATTTGGTACCTGGTTTCCCCCTCCTCATTGGTTCTTGTTTTTTTAGATAATTTCTACTTATATGTCCCAATGTTCCACAGATGAAGCATTTGTTTTGATTATGTGTAGGACACTGAGGAGAATAGTGTCCCACCTGACCATAATTAAAACACCTATTCTTTAGACACGTACCCTTATGAATTTTTTCACATTTAACACAAGAGTTTGTTTTATTATTATTCATGTAGGTGTTGAAATTGTTATTGTTATTGAATGTAGATACCTTTTTCCCATAGTTGTTTGGAAAAGTGGTATCCCACTTCCTTTTATTGTTAAACCCTCCTGAACTGGGTTCTCCCTTCAATTTTCCCCCTCACTTTGACACTTTTTATCTTTATGATATTTAATGAGATTTTCATTCTCACTCTCAGCAATAATAGCCTTCTCGAGAATCTCAGGGAAAGTCCTAAGTTGAAACACATACAACTTACTACGAATCTGGGGTTTTAAACCCTCCTCGTACCTTCGGGTTTTCCTAGCTTCAGTATCTACTTGATGTGAAGTGAATCGTGCTAATTCATTAAACTTAGCTGTATACTGGGCTACAGTAAGTTCTCCCTCCTTTAATTTCAAAATCTTCACCTCCATACGATCATTTAACGATTGGGGAAAATAATTTTCAAAGAATAGTTCCTTGAATTTTTCCCATGAGACAACTTCTGTCCCTGCACGATTCTTGGTAAACTCCCACCAATAATTTGCTTCTCCTTTCAAGAAAAAGGTTACAAAAACTGTTTTCTTGTCTTCCCTAACATTGGTTTCTAGGAAAAACTTTTCAATTTCGGTGATCCACACTAGGGCTTCAATAGGTTCTCTGGTACCCTTAAACTCAGGTGGTTGTTGTCCGATTTATATAATGAGAAATACGCACAAGTATACACGGTCAATCAAGTAATAAAAAAGTAAGAAAAGTGTCGAACCCACAAGGAACAGTTACTAATAACTATTCTAATTAACAAGTTTTATCAATTTAAATCCACTTAAACAGTCACTCCAATTGTTGTGTGAAAATTATTTTAAATAAAAAAAATTAAGAACTAAATAAACTAACAAAGATTGATCACCAGATGATTAAGACATAGGAGTACAATTTCCCCAATTGCTTTGCAACAATCGCCTTACTATATTTTTACTTATTTAATCCAATGAATTGCTAACTAGGATTACCTATCAATTTACTAATATCTTTCAATGATTAATAAAAAGACTTGTTTTAGTTATTTTGCTACTTTCGTGCAAGACACTTTAAACAGATTCATTAAGCACAAACTCCTAACAAAGTTACGCATGGCATACAAGTACTTTCGTCTCATACACTGTTATGTTATACTTAACAAGAATCAACATATTCATACGTTATTATATTCAGATATAATCTTAGATTTCCTCTTTCAATTCCATCAAAGATATCAGATTAATTGCTAGTTAGAAAATTAATTGATTAAGCACAAAATATAATAATAAACTCAATAGGATCAACAAGTGAAAATATGAATAATTGAATTAAATTCTAGCAAAAGGTTCTATTGTACCCCTAATTGGGAAATTAGTGCATCATCATAATAGAAACAAAAAGATTAAAATTAAATAGCATCATAGTTATATATAATAAAATTAAGAGAAGAAGAAAAAAAAACTTTGTCGAGGAATCTCTAATCTCTACGTTTCAATCTTTGCCTTCAATATTCTCCAATGCAATCTCCAAGTCTCCACAAGATGGCTCTCAATGATTTGTAGTCAAAAGTCACCAAATCCAAGTTATAATCAAGTATTTATAGTCCTAAGAGAAACTCTAACACTTTAGGCATCCCAAAATCCTATTAAAACTCAACTTGGACACTAAAACATCCAAATAAGCTGTCTCCCCACATTCCGGCGAGCGTGTCAGAAAATCTGGTGGTCTAGCGGGCCCTGCGCGGATTTTAGCGCGGTCCGCATAGGATAATTTTCTGCTGCGCCATCTTTTGGTAAAATATCCATAACTTTTGATTCTGGAGAAGTTACGGGGCCCGCTACCTGTCAAATCAAAGATATCGAGGAGATCTACAACTTTCATTCTTTGAGAATTGATAGATTCAAGTTGGAACATGGTTGAAATTGGGCTTCAAGTGGATGTTGTGTAAATGGCAAGCATGATAACTCTGAGCTTTGATCTCTGTTGATAAAAATATCATAACTTTTTCATCCGCACTCCGATTTGAACAATTCAAGATGTTCTGGAAAGCTAAGAAGTATATCTATAATAAAATTCAATTTCCAAGCCAAGAACATGCATCCAACTTAGCATTAAAAGCTTTGCAATCTCCCTTTATTGTCTTTGCTTGCATATTGTACTCCAAAAGATGTCAAGATTGCTTTTTCTTGCTTCTCCATGCCAATGTGGTGTCATAGCCTACTTGTGTCTTTCTTAGTCGTGCCTAACTCGAACCGATTAGCTTTACTTTGACACCGCTTTAGCCAAGTTGCTTCATTTTTTATATCTTTGTTCTATTTCTCATTTTACTACACAAGATCAATTAAACACAAAAAGGAACGGAAATACCCGAAAACTCATAATTCATCAAACTAATGATATCCAATTCGTAGGTATAAAAGCCTACTCATCAAATACCCCCAAACTTAAATCGTTGCTTATCCTCAAGCAAAACACTAAGAACAAAAATCAGAAAGATTCAATCTCTAGCAATGAACTATTCAAGCAATGAATCAATATGAATTTGAACAATAGCCTCAAAGGTTAAAACAATAGATAACCCAAAGAAAATTTCAAAACAATGCAATGTCTAAAATTTTAACAAATTCGTTAGTTCCACATCTACTCATGATCCTTTAAGTGCGTGTGTGCATCCAAATGATCAAATTAGTCATGATTTAGATCATATAAACAAATACTCATAAAAGATTTTCAAAATCAACTCTAAAACCCTTCTTATCACATCAATCTCCACTAATAAAGGCAAAACACAAATTTTTGAGGGTTAAATGAATATTTAAACATTTAAGCACATATGAACCCTTCCCAAGTACTTAAAAAACACTCTCTTTTCTATCTTTTTAGTGAGTGCATTTTACGCTCCATCTCACTTCCCATTAAACAAGTGCGTTTTACGCTCCATCTCGTTCCCTCTCGCACGAGTGCGTTTTATGCTCCATCTCGTGCCTATGTTTATGGGTGAGTGCATTTTATGCTCCATCTCGACCCACCACATGATTCAATTATTCAACTCGGGAAGGTTCCAATTTTTTTTTCAAAAACACTCCGAGATTTCCTCCAAACTTATGTGGGTGCCTAATATTCACTTTGAATGATGCTCAAATAAGATTTCTCAAGTTGCAATCATATCTTTAAAAAATATTTAGCCAAATATTTTTTTTAACCCTAACTAGCTAAACAGATGGATATGTGCATAGAAGTTCAAAAGATTCTCAAGCACTGTAAAAACCAACTAATAAGTAGAAATATAGACTAAGCATGCTCATCAATTCTCCAAGAGTTAAAAACTCATTAACCACCCACTTATCATTGGCCAAATTAATTTCCATCAAAACATTGTCCAAGTAATAACCAAACATAATAAATATCCCCAAACTTAAAACAGACATTGTCCTCAATGGATAAGATAGAAAAAAGTAAAGTAGAGGACTTCCCTGAAAATATAACAATTTTCCTCATTGTCTGCTAAGTCTGAAGAATATGCTAGGCACATTGGAATGAATCAGGCACCACACTTGAATTGGACTTGACTAACCTGGGAACATAATAGAAGCACGTTTATTAAATCCTAATAAAAGCAAATTTATTAACTACTAAAAATAAAAATAAAAATTTAAACTTGGGTTGCCTCCCAATAAGCGCTCGTTTAGAGTTGTTAGCCCAACTACTTCAATTTCCTCTATTCAATTCTCATTCGAAAATTGAGGAACCCTCCATCCATCAATAGCCATGTAACATTTGAGGGCTTCGCTTCAATAAGGGTCATCATTTCAAGTTCACATAGCTTATTACTCGTATATATTATCTCCTTTAAGAACTTTGAGTAGCTAAACATTTGCTCAATTGTGTTTGTGAACAAATTATTGCATTGAATCTTTTTAAACATAACTGGATCTTCCTCTTTCTTCCCTTTCTCATCCCACCATGGCTCAACGGATATACTAGCTCTCATGTCACATAGAGTTTTGCCGACGACATGACTACCAATTGGGCACGGGATTGCAAATTTACCTGAATCCCAGAGTTTTGGTGGAAACGGTTCATGGGGCACTATCGAAACAACATTGGAACTCAAGGCTAGTTCATCTCCGGCCTCTTTTTCCTGCTCCCCACTTGTCTCCTCTTTTTCAGCATCCATTAGTATTGACTTGGGTACTCCATCAATTTCAGAAACTATGTTACTTGGCAATTCACGTTGAGGGCGATTACTAACAGCATTTACCAACTGCCCCAACTGATTCTCTATATATCTAAGAGTCACTTCATGATTGTTTTTCCACGTCTCATTCTCTTTTATATACTTAATCAGAAGCTCCTCCAAATCTGATTTCTTTTCCTGTTGTGGGTGTGGTTGTTGGCAAGAAAAATTCGAATGATACTCCTAGTCTTGTTGATAGTTGTTAGGATAGGCATAATTGTTGGAGTAGTCACCGAAGTTGCCACCATACTGTATTGACTCGAAACTGATGGTGCATTGATGACTCGGATGGGGTCCGTCACAATAATCACAAATCTCAAATACACTTTGAATAGGTTGCGCTGCTATAACGTCGATCTTCCTCAAAAGTGTCTCCATCAGTGCTGACAACTCATCAAATCCATAAATCCCTGCCGCGTTTGGCTGAGTCATTCTCGTATATGGCCATTGATAATTATAGTTAGCCATGATGTACCTCGTAAAGAAAAGAAAGAATAAAAAATTAAAACAAAACATAACAAAATTAAAATAAACTAAATTGATTAAAATTAATAACAAAATAATTATTAGAACCGTTCCCCGGCAACGGCGCCAAAAACTTGTTGTCCGATTTATATAATGACAAATACGCGCAAGTATACATGGTCAATCAAGTAATAAAGAAGTAAGAAGAGTGTCGAACCCACAGGGAACAGTTACTAATAACTATTCTAATTAACAAGTTTTATCAGTTTAAATCCATTAAAACAGTCACTCCAATTGTTATGTGAAAATTACTTTAAATAAAGAAAATTAAGAACTAAATAAACTAACAAAGATTGATCACCAGATGATTAAGACATAGTAGTACAATTTCCCCAATTGCTTTGCAACAATCGCCTTACTATATTTCCACTTATTTAATCCAATGAATTGCTAACTAGGATTGCCTATCAATTTACTAACATCTTTCAATGATATATAAAAAGACCTATTTTAGTTATTTTGCTACATTCGTGCAAGACAGTTTAAACAGATTCATTAAGCACGAACTCCTAACAAAGTTACGCATGACATACAAGTACTTTCGTCTCATACACTGTTATGTTATACTTAATAAGAATCAACATATTCATACGTTATTATATTCAGATCTAATCTAAGATTTCATCTTTCAATTCCATCAAAGATATCAGATTAATTGCTAGCTAGATAATTAATAGATTAAGCACAAAATATAATAATCAACTCAATAGGATCAACAAGTGAAAATATGAATAATTGAATTAAAGTCTAGCAAAAGGTTCCATTGTACCCCTAATTGGGAAATTAGTGCATCATCATAATAGCAATAAGAAGATTAAAATTACATAGCATCATAGTTACGGATAATGAAATTAAGAGAAGAAGAAAAAAACTCTGTCGAGGAATCTCTAATCTCCAAGATTCAATCTCTGCCTTCAATGTTCTCCAATGCAATCTCCAAGTCTCCACAAGATGGCTCTCAATGATTTGTAGTCAAAAGTCCCCAAATCCAAGTTATAATCAAGTATTTATAGTCCTAAGAGAAACCCTGACACTTTAGGAATCCTAAAATCCTATTACAACTCAACTTGGACACTAAAACACCCAAATAAGTTATCTTCCCGCAGTTCGGCGTGCCCCACGCTGTTCCTAGGCCATTTTGAGCACGCCCCACGCCAAAGTGTCAGAAAATCTGGTGTTATAGCGCCCCCCCGCACCAGTTTTAGCGTGCCTCGCGCAGGACAATTTTCTGCTGGGACGTCCTTTGGTAAAATGTCCATAACTTTTGATCCGGGAGGAGTTACCGGACCCCCTATCTGTCAAATCAAAGATATCAACGAGATCTACAACTTTTATATTTTTAGTATTGACAGATTCAGGTTGGAACATGGTTAAAATTGGGCTTCAAGTGGATGCTCTGTAAATGGCAAAAATGATAACTCTGAGCTTTGATCTCTGTTGATAAAAATGTTATAACTTTTTCTTCCGCACTCCAATTTGGACGATTCAAGATGTTCCAAAAAGCTAAGAAGTAGATCTACAATAAAAGCCAAGTTCAAAGCTAAGAACATGCATCCAACTTAGCATTAAAAGTTTTGCAATCTCCCCTTATTGTCTTTGCTTGCATATTGTACTCCAAAAGATGTTAGGATTGCTTTTTCTTGCTTCTCCACGCCAATGTGGTGTCATAGCCTACTCATGTCTTGCTTAGCCGTGCCTAGCTCAAACCGATTAGCTCCACTTTGACACCGCTTTAGCCAAGTTGCTTCATTTTTCATATCTTTGTTCTATTTCTCCTTTTACTACACAAGATCAATTAAACAAATAAAAAGGAACGGAAATAACCAAAAACTCGCAATTCATCAAACTAAAGATATCTAATTCATAGGTATAAAAGCCTACTCATCAATGGTCTTACTAACTTAAAGTATTTGAACAATGTATTTTAGTTGGTAGGTCTATTCTGTACTGCTCTTAGTAATAAGTCTACTAAACTTTGGGTATAGTCATTATCATTCTCTGACTGTGATCTTCTTCTTTTCTGTGGTATGATTCTAATAAAATAAAGCCAAGTATAAATACAAGTACAATTATACACATAGTAAGAATTTGATATTTTAAACAGAACTTGTATATCACATAAACGGTAGATTACATATTCGACTAGTGGTTTATTACTACCACTATCTTATCACAACAAAATCTGCTCTACAGTAGAAATTGAGCACCTAGATTCTTATACTAAAATCTAGAAATTTATGGTTTCCTAATAAGAGTCCTGGATCATGTGACATACCACTGATCGATCTATGAGATAAGGAATCTTTCTATCTTCAACTGGATATTTGATCTCTCGATTCTACAGACTATCGAATGACCCACGAGTTCCACGGACAAACTTAGTTAACCTAGCATGTGCCTCATGTCTTCCCCTCTGAGCATTATGAAGAATCATCCTCAGTCGGGTGGAGTCTACCTTCTCATATTCCAGCCTACTGTGACACCCCCAAATCCAGGGACTTCAATTTCCACGGAATTTCGTGTTCACTGTACAAATATCATATATCTATCTATCCATAATAAATGCAAACCATGAAAAAGATAGAAAAACTCCATCATCTCCCCTTATGGGGTTACAACATCTGAAATAAAATACATAAATAATCCTAGGTCATACTTAACCTTAAATCTCAAATGCGGAAGCGTAAACAAATAAGTCTTAATCGTTACACATAAGTCTTAAACAACATTATCAAATAAACAACAAGTCTTCATCACTTGTTGACTTTGCCGTTGCCTTTGCTAGTGGAAGGCTCGTCAGACCTTTCATTCTTAACTGCAATGTTATTATACAAGAGTGAGCACGATTGCCCACAAGTATAACTATATAAAAATATAATAACATGCGAATGAATCAAAGACTTATGAATAAAGGAAACTCGGCTTTTGAATCAAGAATGAATAACAAGAATTAAAAGAACATCTGAGGGTCATAAGACCTTGAACTATATCCTAGGTTATCAAGTATTTCCACTTTAAACCTGTAATAGTCATATGACTATATGGACTCTATTTCTTTTACTTAGGGGGATCAGCCCTTAGTACCATACTGTGCACAATATCTCAACACTAAAGCGTAAATAATCCCCTTTACAGGGTTGTTCATCTCAGTTTGACATCAGAGTCTGCGCCAAAGGAAGTTTAGTTTGGATAAGCTCACTAATAGTTCTAGAATTTAGAACTTTCATCAACTATGGACTAGTCGAATCAATAAAGGTTCGCTAGTCTTACAAGGTTCAATAATACTTGATAATAGAATTGAAATATAAATCTCGAGGGTATACAATTGAATAAAGATTGTATACTGAAATAATACTTAACAACGCTTATAACATCTTATGCGAAATCTTAGCTTGAATAAACAAGAATACGAACTTGATTGATATATAATCATAAGTATAGAACTTGCTCAATTTAAAGAGTATGGATAAGAAAAACTTGCTTAACAATAATAAGTTAGGGATAGAACACTTGCTTAATATAAAAGTAAGGTTTAGAAACTTGCTCAATTTAAAGAGTATAGATAAGAAAACTTGCTTAACGATAATAAGTTAGGGATAGAACACTTGCTTAATATAAAAGTAAGGTTTAGAAACTTGCCTCGTGCACAAGCTACAAATAAAACTAGAATTTACTTTCTCAACGTCCTACACATTACATTATGTATATAACATCGATTAGTTCCATAACCACTATGTTTAACCGTTGAACTTCCTATTTAAGTTCAACTTACAACTTGGTTTATAATATTACTTGTTGACTAAACACATAACATGAGTATCAACTCATAACATGTATACCATACAAGCGTAAGCTTTTAGACAATCATAATCAAGTCTTACAATCACAATATTCAAGTTCACACTTAGTTTGTTAACATAAAACTTCACATTATATTATACATGTCAACAATTTAGTTTGTTAACATGAAACTTCAAATTATATTATATATATCAATAACATGTTATACTATTGTTTCATACACCTAACATGTCATTAGGTTCAATACATTCAGTTAGGATATCATGTTAGGGCTTAAAACACACATTAAAAAGTTTAAAACATATTTTCTCTGCACCACACCCACTGGGGTGGGCCTACCTGCTGCATGGTACTCGTTGGGGCGGGTATAGAGCCCGCTGGGGCGGGTGGCTTCGGCCAGTTCACCCCCAGTTCACGATTTTGATAGTTAAGGCCAAATAAATCCAAATTAAACCAACATAGTGATTCTCATAAAGTATAAACTTCATAGAAACATCATCTAATTATTATAACATGCTTTTAACGCTTTATATCATGTAATTACTCAAATCAAATCACATAAATTCACTGTTCTTGGTATTTTATAAAGTTTTGAAGGAAAACATGAAATCCAACGTCACGAATTCGTTATAACTCCGAATCCATCCGTTCAAAGTTCGTTTTGTTCGTTTAAACATGTATAATCATAATCTACTACCAATTTTAAGTTAAACAATCAATTCAAAGCATACAATTTGTACATAAGGCTATATACATTTTCTTCATATTTTTCATACTCTATAATTCATGAAACTTTGATTAAAGCATGTTTAAATGAAATTGATTACTCTAACACATGAATATATGATATAAAACATGTTATCAACATATAATAACACATATATGATCATATCTTAAGTTAATCATAAAAATCGTTCTTCACATAGAACTTTAAAACACGTTAATGGAAAACTCTGAAAACTAAATTTGAAAACTAAAGAGGAGGGATTTACCCTTGCTAGTTTGTGAAGATGATGAAAGAAACTTAAACTCCTTAACTCTCCTTCAATCTTTTCTCTCTAAGTTCTCTTCAATCTCTCTATAAGTTCTCTGAACTTCTGTCTTAGATAGGATATAGAATATACAATATATGAATCTATGCATATAAGATATAAACTACGTATATAATAACTGGTGAATCATGGGTCATCAGTTAATCCCATAATGGGTTAATTGCCCCCAACCCCCATTAAGACCTTGTTTGTTTGCCCCTTTTATTCTTCCTTTAGCATTTAATTTAATTAACTTATTTAGTATATAGTTAATTGTCACACTTTTAAATAATCACATAATTTTATTTAAATCAATTAAATAAAATATCATAATTCACATTAAATTACATAATCATATAATTAAAATTCTCCGTTATTAATTATGTCAAATCATTAAATATCTAATTAATTATTAAATTAATTAGAATAATATTATGCTTATTAAATAATTCATTTAATCAAATAAGCTCAATTAAATTCATATTCTAAATAATAAAATTGTTCACATCAATTTAATCAATGTAACACATATAATTAAATTAATCTACCACAATTTCATCAATTAATTATTTAACTCAATAATTTAATCATCGATAAATATTTATTTAATTAAATAAATATTAAAATAAATTATAAAATTCTCGTTCGTCACACCTGCCTTTAGCCATATATGCCCTGAACTCAGCATTCACAGTACTGATGTCAACCTTCTGAATCACTACTACGAGTGCCTCCTCATATTCCTCTATCCTCATTAGCTGTCCGGCTACAGGATTTTCACCTTCTTCAGCCTCTAATATTTCTTGATCATGGAGTAGTTCCTCTTTCTCAAGATCACTATCTTGTTCTGTCATTATCTGAGGTGGATTGATGACTATTGGCATATCCTCTGCATCGGCCATTTTCTACAAAAGAAATTTCTTTCATTATTTGATTATATACTAAGAAAATCTTCATCTAACATAAAGGTTTTAATGTTATTTTATATGTAGTTAAATATTTTTACGGACTCAAAGACTATATCCTAAGATACTTCTTCCTTAGAGCTATAGCCTAAAGCTTTGATACCAACTTGTGACACCCCCAAATCTATACACCCGTGGTATCCGATCTGGAGTTCACGACTATACAAACAACTATAAATATTCAATAAGATATAATTCCTATCTATCCAAGGTTCACAGTATCCCATAAAAGATAACAATTATCGTCAGAACTATTGCTGTGTTTGGATACCATCACTTGGATGTATAGACTGTATCTTATGACTATCCCTTTCATATCAGTAGTTCATATCCATCTGAAATCCAGAGTATCAGCAATAACATGATCAGTCCATATTGCTAATACCCTCACTCAGATGTATAATCCCTAAGGATACCGTAACGTTTAAATCATACTACTAATCATCAAAGAATGTATCAGTACACGGTTGCGGAAATAAAAGATGACAAGATATATATTTCATATAATAAGTTCGGTTACATGGTTCTCAACATTGAGTTTTTATTAAAACAAAAGTCTTATAAGACTTACATTTAATAAAGACAGTAATATAAAGCTAATCTAATCAAGGTTTTTTTCCATTATGTGTGCCATAAGTGCCGGGATTACCATCTAAAACTGCAAAGGAAATAATTTGCAAGAATGAGCTATGACATGCTCAGCAAGTTTATATAACAAAATATTTGATTTTGAATAAACGATAGTTCAACAATTTCACTTCACTGAAGGTTGACGATCATTTCTAGAATTTTTATTTCACTCAACCATTTCTATCAGTCACACAGACTTAGAAATCTGCATATTCGGATTTGAGATAGGGGATCAGCCTATTCAGTAACCTAGGAGTATGCATATCATCCTACTTCTATTGTCTATTTATAGACACATTTAGAAAACCCAATTTAGGGTAAATTCAACTCAGTATAGGATGTCTTACCAAAACAATTTGGTTTGACTAACAGTTTATGCTTGATAAACAACAATTCAATATCATATGAATAAGTGATTCATTTCTTAAGTTATGCTGAAATAATAGCAGTAACTTTTGATGAGTTGGTTTTATACCTACGAATCGATGTCCTTTGTAGCTTGATTCTTGGCTACTTCAAGTAGTTTTAGTATCATGTTATTCTGTTTTGGTTGTGTTGATTTTAGGAAGCGGACTGATGGGAAACAAGGACTTAAAGAGCAAAAGTCAACATTTCTTGGATACCCACTGGGGCGGGCATGCATAGTACAAATACCCCGCTGGGGGGAGGGTGCAAAAAAGTCTCAGCAGAAAGTCGCTATCTGCCGGGGCGGGTGTATGCAGTGTAAAAACCACTGCTGGGGCGGTGGTGCGGCAGCAAAGAATGTAGTTTTCTTTCATAATTGGGATTCTGCAGCAAAGAAGATTGTGTTTGGCTTGCGATTAGAAGACTATTAAAGGCTATTAGAGAGGCTATTACAGACACACTTAGACAGAATTCAAGCCCTAGTTCGTGAGTTTTGACGTAGGCGGAGAATTGAAGCACAAAGAACGCAAGGATCGTAAAGAAGAGTGGTGATACAATTCTAGAGTTTATTTTCTATCTTCCTCTGTACCTTGTATTTAGAATGCTTTACACTTCGTGGATTATGATTTTTATTTCATTCATGACGAACTAAATTCTTATCTAAGCCTATAACGGATCTTATTATGTAATGACGGATTAATTTGCTTTCAGTTTAGTTTATGAATATTATTTCAAGGTTACTTGCTATGGTTTATGCATAGCTAATATAGTTGTTTGATCACCAATTATATATTATTCCATATAAATTTGAGAGATGATATATGGGATTAGAACTGGCCATAGTAACGTATGTTTGTGATTTCTACCGTAGTTAGGATTCATAATTCATGTGTAGGATAGAGATATCTATGCATCATACGTAATCTGAAGAGAATTTGATAATAAACCTTTTTCAAGTATAATTCACATAGAGATATAGTGAGTTAGTTAATTAAGGTGTCTTACTTAATTCTATCATTTGTGGGTTTGAGTGAGTATGGATGTAATGCATTGAGAGATGGTTATATCTACTTTTGTGTTCTTGGTTAATAATCTAGAATAATTGATATAAATTGAAGGAAAGTATATTATCCGAAGTGAAATAATAAGTGAAATTGTAGGCTTAATTTTCCAAAACTTGTTAAAATCTTAAATTAGTGTTAATTTTAGTCTAAGTAGTAGTTATTATAAAAATCATCAGTTAATCATTGGTTTAATAAATATGGAATAATATAAAATTGGTACTTGTTTGAATAAATTAGAATTATTGTCTCTATGGGTACGATACTTGATCTTATCATTATATTACTTGTTGACCACATACACTTGTGTGTAGCGCATATAGATTTTACCGAACAAGTTTTTGGCGCCGTTGCCGGAGACAGTAATTGCGTTTATTACTTACAATATCAGTTTAATTAGATCAATTTTAGTAAACATATATATATATATATATATAATTATTCTTATTTTTACTTTATTGGTTATTTTAGGTAATCTCGAGTAGTGCATGCAAACTCGGTCGAAGAAGCCAGATTTGTTGCCTCTCGAGGACGACATCAACAAACAGTTTCAGAAGTTAACTACGTGGATTGAAAAGACTCGAGAAGAACTTGAAACACCCAAAGACAACATGGCTGAATCGGAAGAGAAAGCACTGCGGGACTATGCTACACCGCGGATTACAGAAATTTAGTCAAGTATCACCAGGCCGGCAATTAATGCAAATAACTTTGAGATCAAGTCTGGAACAATACAGATGGTGCAGAATAATTTCCAGTTTGGGGGTCTCCCGAATGATGACCCGAATGAGAACATTGTCAATTTCATAGAGATATGTGATACCTTCAAGTGCAATGGGGTTTCAGACGATGCTATCAGATTGAGAATATTTTCGTTCACACTTAGGGATAAGGCAAAGGGTTCGCTCCATTATCTACCACCAGGGTCAATCACCACATGGAATGATTTGGTGCAAAAATTTCTGGCTAAATTATTTTCGCCTTCAAAAACACATAAATTGAGGACGGAGATTTCTTCATTTGCACAGTAGCAGGGAGAACCATTATATGAAGCTTGGAAAAGGTACAAAGAGCTTTTGAGAAAATGTCCACATCATGGATTCACGCATTGGATGCAGATGAATACATTTTGCAACAGGTTAGGGAGTCATATACGGACTAGCATCGATGCAGCCTCAGGTGGAGCTTTTCTGGCAAAGAAATTTGAGGAGGCATGGGACTTGATAGAAACAATGGCTACAAACAACTATCAGTGGCCGACTGAGAGAATGACTCAACCCAAAGTAGCAGGTATTTTGGAAGTGGACACTATGACAGCTCCATCGGCACAAATAGCAGCGTTATCAAAGAAGATGGATGCCATATCCACGGGAAACGTGCAGCAGGTAACATTTATATGTGAGCTTTGTACAGGTGGGCATCCGACAAAAAAGTGTACGATCAACCCAGCTTCAGTACAGTTTGTGGGTAGCTATAACAGGCCACCTAACACATATCAGAATGCATATAATCAGGGGGTAAGGAACCATCTAATTTTTTCATGGAGCAACATCCAAAATCAGAATCAGCAGTAAGTTCCACGACCATCATACCCTCCTGGTTTTCAGAATTAACATCAACAGGCAGCTCCGCATCAAGAGAAAAAGACAGATTTTTAGGAGCTACTGGCCAAATACATAACGGGAAATGAAACGGCAATGAAAACTCAGGCGGCTGCAATCAAGAATTTGGAAACTCAGATGGGACAGATTGCTAGTGCATTAAATAGTAGACCCCAAGGAACCTTGCCGAGTGACACAAAAAAGAATTCGAGGGGAGGTCATGAGCATTGTCAAGTTGTTACACTTTAGAGTGGAAAACAGCTAGCCGAGTAAGATGCAGAAAAGCCAATAACTGAGAAGAAAATTGAGACTAGTGTGGAAGAGACAGTGGAAGAGAACAAAGGAGGCAAAAAATCTGTGGTACAGGAACAAGTTGTTACACCGATAGTTTATCCACCACCACCCTTTCAACAATGGATCCAAAAATAGAAATTAGAGAAATAGTTTACTAAATTTCTGGAGGTGTTCAAAAAGCTACACATCAACATTCCTTTCGCGGAGGCATTAGAGCAGATGCCTAGTTATGCCAAGTTTATGAAGGATATATTGTCGAAGAAGAAGAAGTTAGAGGACTTTGAAACTGTGGCACTAACGAAAGAATGTAGTGCGATTTTGCAAAAGAAGCTTCCACCAAAATTAAAAGATTCGGGTAGTTTCACCATCCCATGCAAAATAGGGAGTTTGGCCTTCAACAAATGTTTGTGTAATTTAGGTGCAATTATAAACCTTATGCCACTTTCAATTTATACTCAGTTAGGTTTACCTGCACCTAGACCAACAAATATCTCCCTACAAATGGCAGACAGATCGGTAACATATCCACGAGGAATTATTGAGGATATCTTGGTAAAAGTGGACAAATTCATATTCCCAACGGACTTCATCATCTTGGACTATGAATAGGATAAGGATATTCCGATAATCCTTGGGTGACCATTATTAGCAATCGGCATGACTCTCATTGATGTTCAGAAAGGAGAGTTGACCATGAGGGTGCAAGATCAAAAGGTAACCCTTAACGTGTTTAAGGCCATGAACTTCCCCGAAGAGGATGAGGAGTGTTTCCGGGTGGATATAATTGATAAGGTGGTGGCTGATGAACAACATCTGATATTGAGTACCTACCCTTTAGAATCAACGTTGATGGGAGACTATAATGTAGATGATCCAGAGTTGATAGAGTATCTACAACTATTAGAGGCACATCCTAGAGTGAGCAGATGCAAATTACCATTTGAGCCATTGGAAATAGCAGGAACTTCATCAGCTAAGATGAAACCATCTCTTGAGGAACCACCTGCACTAGAACTTAAAACCTTACCTAACCACCTCAGCAATTCTTATTTGGGTAATTCATCTACTTTACCTATTATTATTGCATATGCACTTAACGAATTTCAAGAAAGTAAGCTGTTGAGAGTTCTGAGGGAATACAAGTCTGCTATTGGATGGACTATCGCCGACATCAAAGGAATCAGCCCTTCATTCTGTATGCACAAGATTCTGATTGAGGAAGATGGAAAGCCAACAGTGGAACAACAAAGGAGGCTCAACCCAATCATGAAAGAGGTAGTGAAGAAGGAAATCTTAAAATGGCTGGTTGCTGGAATTATCTACCCAATTTCAGACAGTGCATGGGTGAGTCTGGTTCAATGTGTTCCGAAGAAAGGTCGTATGACAGTGGTGAAGAACGTAAACTATGAACTGATACCGACAAGGACAGTGACTGACTGGAGGGTTTGCATGGACTATAGAAAGCTAAATAAGGCAACCAGAAAAGATCATTTTCCCTTGCTAGTTATTGACCAGATGTTGGACAGACTAGCTGGACATGAGTACTATTGCTTGTTAGATGGGTATTCAGGATACAATCAGATCGTTATTGCACCAAAGGATCAAGAGAAAACGACGTTCACATGCTCCTATGGCACCTTTGCCTTTAGAAGGATGTCATTCAGACTGTGCCATGTACCGGCGACCTTTCAGCGATGCATGATGGCTATATTCTCACATATGGTGGAGCGTAGTGTTGAAGTGTTTATGGATGACTTTTTAGTATTTGGGGAATCTTTCGACAGGTGCCTCGAGAATCTAGTCCTTGTGCTGAAATGGTGTGTTGAGACGAATCTGGTCCTCAACTAGAAAAAATGTCATTTTATGGTCCAAGAAGGGATAATACTTGGGCATAAAGTTTTAGGAAAAGGTTTGGAAATTGATCGGGCTAAATTAGAGACAATTGAAAATCTGCCACCGCCAACTTCAATAAAGGGTATTCGGAGCTTTCTTGGGCATGCTGGATTCTACCGTCGATTTATTAAGGACTTCTCTAACATCACGAAACAGCTATGCAGTTTATTAGAGAAAGACGTACCGTTCAAATTTGATGATGACTATCTAGCGGTGTTTGAGCAATTAAAGAAGAAGCTAACCACAGCCCCCGTGATCATAGCACAGTATTGGACAATGTCCTTCGAGCTCATGTGTGATGCCAGTGACTATGAAGTAGGATCTGTGCTTAGACAACGCCAGGAGTAAGTTTTCCATGCCATCTATTATGCGAGCAAGACATTGACCGATGCACAATTGAACTACACAACCACTAAAAAGGAATTAGTTACGGTTGTGTACGCGTTTGATAAGTTTCGTTCATATTTGGTGGGGACTAAGGTGGTGGTATAGACAGATCACTCGGCCATCCGGTATCTAGTTGTAAAGAAGGACGCAAAGTAGAGACTGATTCGCTGGATTTTGCTCCTACAAGAGTTTGATTTAGAGATTAAAGATCGAAAGGGGACAGAAAATCAGGTGGCCGATCACCTTTCGCGGTTAGAGAATCCGAACCAGGACAAAACAGAAAAAGTAGTGATCAATGAGTCATTTCCCGATGAACAGTTATTTTTGATCGGCGAGTTTTCATGGCATGCGGATTTTCGCGAATTACTTGGTAAGCAACATTCTCCCACTAGATTTGACGCACCATCAAAAGAAGAAATTCTTACACGACGTAAAGTGGTATATGTGGGATGAGCCGTATCTATTCCGACAGTGTGCTGACAGAATGATTCTGCGGGGTGTGTCAGAAAGTGAAGTAGAAAGCATATTATAGGCATGTCACGCCTCATTATATGCTGGACACTATGGGAGTGAAAGAACAGCTGTGAAAGATCTCCAGGCATGGTTCTACTGGCTCACATTGTTCAAAGACGCAAATCAGTGAGTGAAAAATTGTGATAGATGTCAAAGAGTGGGAAATATTTTGAAGAGGAACGAGATGCCACTCAACATAATTTTAGAAGTTGAGGTTTTCGATGTATGGGGAATCAACTTGATGGGAACATTTCTGTCATCGTTCAGTAATTTGTATATCTCGTTAGCAGTCAACTATGTGTCGAAATGGGTGGAGGCAGTTGCACGACCAACGAAGGATGCGAAGGTGATTTTGAAATTCTTGCAAAAGAATATCTTCACATGATTTGGTACCCCGAGGGCAATCATCAGTGATGAAGGGAGCCATTTCTGCAATAAGTAATTCACCGCTCTTTTGACTAAGTATAGGGTCAACCAAAGAATCGTCACAACCTATCACCCTCAGACGAGTGGCCAAGCCGAAGTATCTAACCGAGAGGTGATGAGAATCTTGGAAAAGGTCGTGAATCCGAATCGGAAAGATTGGTCGTTGAAACTAGACGACGCTCTGTGGGCGTATCGGGCCGCTTATAAGACCCCAATCGGCATGTCTCCATATCAGTTGGTCTACGGTAAGGCGTGTTACCTTCCAGTGGAACTCGAGCATAAAGCTTATTGGGCGATCAAGAAACTCAACTTTGATCTACAGCAACAGAGGAGAAAAGGCTTTTGCAAATCAATGAGCTAAATGAATTTCGCCTTCAAGTATACGAGAATTCAAAGTTGTATAAAGAAAAGGTCAAGAAATGGCACGATCAAAAGATAATAGATAAAAAGTTTGAACCGGGATAGTCAGTGCTATTATTCAACTCTCGATTGAAACTCTTTCCCGGGAAATTGAAATCTAGGTGGTCGGGACCATTCACGGTCAAAATTGCATTTCCACATAGCGTCGTTGAGCACTATGGTCGGGATCCTACAAAAACATTCAAAGTGAACAGCCAACACCTCAAGCATTATTGGGGAGGTGACATCGATCGCCAGGCAACAGCGGTCGACCTGACCAAGCCAATTTAAAACAGGGAGTAGTCAGGCTGAACGACTTAAAATCAAGCGCTCAATGGGAGGCAACCCATCCTTTACTTTCATTTTTCGCAAATAGATTTCATGCATAGTAGGTAGTAATTTGTAGTTAAAATGCTTGTTCTAACAATTGCAAGGTTGTTAGTGTAGATATAGGCCAAGTACAAGACTATTCAAGTCAATCCTCAATGGGGCAAACATTAAAAAACTAAGCGGAGTTTATTCAAGCATATCCAGCAAAACATGTAGGAAAAAGTTCAATTCGGAAATTCTCCATGCCCGCCCCGGCGGGCAGGTCCAAGGAAAAATGGCCCGCCCCCGCGGGCTTCCTCCCTGCACATCCCCCGCCCTCGCGATCTTCTCAAGCAAAAAATGCTCGCCCCGACTGGGGTTTGGCAGATTTGATTTTTAAAAACACTTTTAGCACTCTATTAAGCCATTCCAACACAAGAGCTCAAGCCCTAAGAACAAAAATCACCTCCACACTCCATCTTGATCATCTCCAAAGCTTCAATCAACTGGAAGTTCAATTACTAACGAATCATTCATCTTGGAACATCAACAACAACCTTCAAACTTCATCATTCAATAACAATTCAAGGTATACAAGTTCACTTCTTCATTGGGGTCGAACTGTGGGTTACTATTTGGGTTATCCGTTTTGGAGTTCTAAGTTGCTATTGAAGATTGGTGTGATTGTTACATATATCTTGCTTGATTGGTTGTGTGAGACAAAAGTGGGGAAAGCAAAGAAATAAACATCACCAATATTAAGCTACAGTGATATTTCCCCCCACCTGTTCGACAAAAATCCCCAAACAAAAATTTCTTCAGGAACTCTTTGATGCTGAGTAAGATTGAACAACATGCCACCACGAGCACCTAAGAGACAGAAGGGTGAGGGATCGTCCACCCCTGCTAGGTCATTTGATAGAAGGAAATTTCAGAGTGAGGCGACTGCCGATAGATTTAATTATTTGGCGGGAAAGAAGCTAACCCCTGAACGTGGCCTCCGGCTCGACGCAGGGGTGGACCTATGTTAGGGGCAGGGGGCACCTGCCCCCACTAAAATTTCATGGGTCAGGGGATCATCTGGCTTAAAAAAAATTGAGCAGGCTACAACACTACTATAGTACTACTATTATCTCTAAAGACTACAACACTACTAGTCTACTATAGTACTACTATTTCAAGAAGGCTACTAGTCTACTACAACACTACTAGTCTACTACAGTACTACTATTACCCATAAAAAATTGAGAAGTTTACAACACTACTACAATGCTATTATTTTTGAGTATAAAAGGGTTCAAATGTTGGTTAAGAAAAGAAAGGATGATGTGTATTTCCAAGTTTATTTGTTGTTGAAATTAGCTCTACTTTTGTCCATTGCTACTGCAACTGTTGAAAGGACATTTTCAGCCATGAACATCGTGTGAAGAATGAAATCCGTAACAAAATAGGAGATGAATGAACTAATGACTGTTTAATAATATACATTGAGCGTGATATTTTGTAACTATTAAAAATGAGGTTATCATGCAACAATTTCAAGCAATGAAACCTCGAAAAATGTTATTGTAAATAATATTTGAGGATTGTTTAGTTTTTTGATTCATTTTATTATATTTTTATTTGTACGAGATTTTTTTTCCTAGTTTGACCCCACTGAACTATCAGGCTGGATCCGCCCCTGGCCCTACGTGTTGGATGGGGATATGTCATTATAGATTTTAGAACGGGACACTTTCACGGATAAGCCTGACGCGGCAGTGGTAGCTGTCGTGAAGGAGTTCAATGCCAACTCCGAAGACATAACTCCTTTCAAAGCATTCGTTCGAGAAAAATTGGTTGACTTCAGTGCCGAGGCGATTAATAATTTCTACAACCTACAACCGCTAGTAATTTTTCAGTATGCTGAGTTCAGAGATAGGGGGCCTGATTACGATAAAATCCTTACAGAGATATGCAAGCCAGACACAGTTTGGACAAGAGGCAAGAAAGGGAGCACGTTGATCATGAGCTCATGCTTAAACCTCTACGGGAAAGAATGGTATCCATTCCTCTGTGCCAAGCTCCTTCCTTCGACACATACAAGCGAGGTCACCAAAGAAAAAATCTCCCTGTTGTATGTTATCCTTAAAGATTTTGACATCGACATTGGGTCAATCATCAGTTTCTCGATTCGTCGATGTTTGAGAGGGCCAATGTTGGGAGGTTTGCCACATCCATCCTTGATCACTGGGTTGTGCCGCCGTGCTGGTGTAAGGTGGGCGTATGATGAACAAACTCAACAGCCACTACAGCTGCTATACGCAAGGATGATTGCCAAATTCGGACACTAGAAGGGGGCACCATCACATCCCCGCGGTCTAGGCTTCATTCTTCCTTCAGACGCGGATGCGAAGGAGGACGAGGCCATGGATACAGATTATGTGCCGCCTGAGGAGGATGATTTGGAGGAAGATTGATTACCTAAAGAGGGAGAGGCAACTACATTGAGCACTCCTCGCTCGGCGAAGTTCATGTTTAGTTCCCAATTTTGAACTCTTCAATAGCAGTTGGATGAGCAGCGTCGGGTGGATAACAGAAAAAGAGACCGGCTGGAGGCGAGGCAAATCCACATGTTCGACACTCGGAATAATTTCAATGCCGCGGTTGATGAGGCATTTGCTAGATTGAACACATCCGCCGACCCATTCCAGTTCCCGACTCCACAGCCACTTCTTGGTTATCCACTTTCAGATTTTGATGTGGAGGAGGTTGAGCCGAATACATGAGTTGTCAAGGAAGTCCTCTTAGCTTTAATTTCTTTATTTTTCATCAATAAGGACATTGTACTATTTAAGTTTGGGGGTGTGTATATTATTCATCATGATATTGTCAAAAACTTACAGTTAGTTAGGTTCGCATATAGTATAGCATTGCATGTTAGTAGTAGTTATGACTTGCATTAGTAGTTTAATTGCATGAGTAGTTTTAGTTAAGTGTTAGTATAGCATTGCATATTAGTAGTAGTTATGACTTGCATTAGTAGTTTAATTGCATGAGTAGTTTTAGTTAAGTGTTTTTATACTTATAAAAAAATAATAAAAATAAAACAAAATATCAAAAAGGGTCGTTAATTAGGATTGCATGAGTCGAGTATGTCAGTTTGTATGGAGTAACCTTAGTCAGTGATGAGACTGGACTTACATAGAACTTGAATAGTAATGATAACTAGGACATATATATAATTTTAGACCTTTACATGAATCATTGTCTGTTTGACATTGTTGTACCGGTTAGCATGTTGGGATGACAATATAGTTCAATTTGGGTTAAATAGTCACATAATTGACGTCTTGAATAAAATTGGGCTTTAATGATAGAAATTCAGTGAACTGATAGTAATGACTAAGATTAGGCAGAAACCTAAGTTTGGGGGAAAATATGGGAGCTATCTAAAAGAAAAAAAAAAGAAAAAGAAAAAAATTTTGGAAAATATGAAAAAGAGAAAAAAGAAACTGGTTAATAAACACCGTGACTCATTTAGTTTCATGGTCTTTGATGCTCAAGTAAGTACTCCCTAGGGGATGTCTTTACACCCAGTGCCCTAAAGCCAGTTGGTTTGGGAGTCGTTGGTCGAAAGCTCGCTACACGGGTATCATTGAAAAGCCTAAGGGAACTAAACATTGCACAGTCATGAGTAAAGTAAAGTTATGGGAAAACGAGCAAAATGCCCCCGTAAATGAATAAACATAGAAAATCTCCCATATTGACTTCCGACTTGGTTGATGTTGAGTCGAGGTTGCATTATCTTGTTTACGCAATTTCTTGAGTTAAAGCTATATTTTCTTTCTAAGACACGTATTATGTGATATATTTGAACTGTAGTTGGTCATATTATTGTCGAGCACACATACACACACACACTGCAGTGGCGTTAACAGGTGTTGATTCATAGATTGGTTTGAACTGCGGATATGCTTCTGATCGGATTTGTTGTTTATATCTGTTGTGAGTTCGCTGAGGCAATATTGGTTAGCTTTGTATGATCTGACAGTTGTATTCGTAGGCATTGTAGTTATTTGCATGTGCATTATTTTGCTTGAGGACAAGCAAAGTCTCAAGTTTGGAGGTATTTGATGAGTTGGTTTTATACCTACGAATCGATGTCCTTTATAGCTTGATTCTTGGCTACTTCAAGTAGTTTTAGTATCATTTTATTCTGTTTTGGTTGTGTTGATTTCAGGAAGCGGACTGATGGGAAACAAGAACTTAAAGAGCAAAAGTCAGCATTTCTTGGATGGTACACCCGTTGGGGCGGGCATGTATAGTACAAATAGCCCGCTGGGGCGGGGGTGCAAAAAAGTCTCTGCAGAAAGTGGCTACTCGCCATGGCGGGTGTATGCAGTGTAAAAACCCCCGCTGGGGAGGGGGTACGGCAGCAAAGAAGGTAGTTTCCTTTCATAATTGGGATTTTGCAGCAACGAAGATTGTGTTTGGCTTGCGGTTAGGAGACTATTGAAGGCTATCAGAGAGGCTATTACAGACACACTTAGACAGAATTCAAGCCCTAGTTCGTGAGTTTTGACGTAGGCGGAGAATTGAAGCACGAAGAACGCAAGGATCGTGAAGAATAGTGGTGATACAATTCTAGAGTTTATTTTCTCTCTTCCTCTGTACCTTGTATTCAGAATGCTTTACACTTCGTGGATTATGGTTTTTATTTCATTCATGATGAACTAAATTCTTATCTAAGCCTATAACGGATCTTATTATGTAATGACGGATTGATTCGCTTTCAGTTTAGTTTATGAATATTATTTACAGGTTATTTGCTATAGTTTGCGCATAACTAATATAGTTGTTTGATCTCCAATTATCTATTATTCCATATAAATTCGAGAGATGATATATGGGATTAGAACTGGCCATAGTAACGTATGTTTGTGATTTCTACCATAGTTATGATTCATAATTCATGTGTAGGATAAAAATATCTATGCATCATACGTAATATGAAGAGAACTTGATAATAAACCTTTTTTTAATTATAATTCACATAGAGATATAGTGAGTTAGTTAATTAAGATGTCTTGCTTAATTCTATCATTTATGGATTTGAGTGAGTATGTATGTAATGCATTGAGAGATGGTTATATCTAATTTTGTGTTATTGGTTAATAATCTAGAATAATTGATATAAACTGAAGGAAAGTATATTATCCGAAGTGAAATAATAAGTGAAGTTGTAGGCTTAATTTTTCAAAACTTGTTAAAATCTTGAATTAGTGTTAATTTTAATCTAAGTAGTAGTTATTATAAAAATCATCAGTTAATCATTGGTTTAACAAAACTGGAATAATATAAAATTGGTACTTGTTTGAATAAATTGGAATTATTGTCTATGTGGGTACGATACTTGATCTTATCATTGTATTACTTGTTGACCACGTACAGTTGCGTCTAGCGCGTATAGATATTACCCAACAACTTTCTTAATAAATGGGTAATAACCTGGTTCAGTATAAGATATCGAAAGGTATTCAAGTAACCTCGTAAGATTAAGTATAGAAAACTTGTGTAAGGTAATAAAGTTACGGATAGAAAACTTGCCTATGCGAAGAACTTCTATCTAACGTTACTCGAAGTGTTTAAGATACCTAAAATATGTTAAACATATTTATATATATCATTAGTATTGATAACAATACCTAACTACTCAAACCAAATACGTTCGGTCTATGTTCAGTATTGTTTCGGTGTCTTAAAACTTTACTAGATATTTATTAAGTTAAAAACTTGGTAAAACTTTATTTATAAGCTTTATTATAATTTTAGATAATTTATTTATCATTATAATAATTTCTGGAAGCTTATAATAATTTTTAAGTATTTATTTATCCATTAGAATAATTTTTAAATCATTAATTTTATACTTAAATAATTTTTAATTATTTAGTATAATTGTTAAAGCCTTAGTATTATTTTTAAATAATTTATAATTATTTATTATAATTTTTAGAATATTTAAATCATTTTTAAATAATTACTTATTATTTATAAATAATTTAATCAATTACTTTATTAATTAATTTATTTATTAATCTATAAAAATAATTATGAAATTTATGTCAAAATATTAAAAGTTAATTATTATAACTTAAAAATGATTTTTAAAACTGAATTTATAATTATTTACTAATTATTTCTATTTATTTTAATTTATTTAATTTTATTTAATTTCTTTTTACTCTGTCTGTCGCTAAAGGCATTCGGCAACAGGAAGCGTCGCTGAAGGTGTTCTTCTGCCTGAAGAACAGCCTTGGTCAAGGCCGAGTGGCAACTTTGACCAAGCTTGTTCTAGCAGCTTGTTATGATTCTGGATTTGTAAGTGCTTAAGTGATATAGTGTTTATGTAATACTATAACTTGATATCAATTTTGGACTCTAAGTATAACCTATCAAGAAGTTATTAAGGCTCAAAGTATCTGTCAGAGCTATTCTTGGGTTTCTGGGTAACCCAGAACACCAGTCAACGACCTTTCGCTGCTAATAGCTTTGATTCTATGTATTAGATAGATGTTTTAATTATTGCAGTGTGTAGCCTATATATCATAGTTGAACGAGATAACAATTGTTTTGACCGAGTAACCTCCTAAGGTATAGATCTAGGTCGGTCAAAGCACTTTCAGAAGCTGTTCTTCATTTTTTGGGTTTTTCAAAAAACGAAACCGTGAACGGTCAACGGGTTTTGACCATTAATTCTAGTCATCCTATGTATCTATTATGTGTTAAAGTGTATCATACCTCTAGTATACATGTAAAGGTATATTAACAAAGCACTTAGACAACTTAACAACATATATAGAGAGAGATACAAGCCGGTCAAAGTGCCTATCTCGACTGTTCTTGAGATTTCTGGGTAACGTAGAAATCAAAACTTCGTGATCGGTCAACCACCTTTGACCACCTATATCTTTCATTCTGTTAATCAAATAAACTTGATTCTTGTTTTAGATTACTAAGCTCATGTAATACTATAACTAGTATACAATTAACAGACCTAACTATTAACACATAAAGATCTACGGGCTTTGACGTAAGGCTATCAGGCCTATTTTTAACAAATTTTTAGATTGCTTACAACACCTATTTGATGCATCTAGATGTTATGAAAACGTGATCTATCAACCCAGAACACTAACTAACATGTTATTACACATAACTAAACAACATAATAACAAAACTAACATAGCATCAAAGATTAAATGTAGAATTAGGGTTTATACCTTTTTTGAGCAAATTTGGCTATCTAAGCTTTGATTCTGATCTTGCTGTTACTAGGGCTTCTTATGGCAGATAGTATAAGTGTATTGGTGAAGAAAATTTGTAGGTTTAAACTGAAATGAGGCCGCTATGTATAGAATTGCTAGATTAGGGTTTTTAGGTCTTTTTTCACATTTTTCCTCCATAAATATCTATCCTCTAAACTTGTGTGGCTATGACAACCTGCTTAGGGGCCAGATGTGATAAAATTTCAAAAGTAGGTGGTGTCACTTGCTTGTGAGCAACTTTAAGTTGATTAGCAAGCTAATTTTGCCCTAATCTTCACTAATTGTGATTTAGGATTTTGATTTTTGTGTTTAGGATAACTTAATGAAGTTATTAACACCTAATTTACGTTTAGTTAATATAATTAGGGTTTAAGATAACCTAATTAGAGTTTGTACTTCTTAATTAGGGTTAGGGTTTCTAAATTAGGGTTAGGGTTTCCTAATTTAGCATTAGGGTTTCCTAAATTAGGTTTTGATACATAATCTAGATGAAGCACGACAAAGCGTTTCGTCAATGTAAGCATAACAAAGAAGCTTGATAAAATAATATACCGAAAAGTCCAAATACGGAATAAGTTTTTAAGCACGACGTGTCAAGCACGACGTTTTTCAGAGAAAAATATTTTTGACCAAAGTGATCTTAAATAAAATTTATAATAACACAATACATATTCAGAACGAACAGATTTTATTGATAATTGAAGAATTTACATAACCGAGTCTTATTAGAGTGTTGGGATCTCACAAAGATGATAATCAAACCATAAATAAGGAGAGCTTGAGGGAAACTATTTAAAACATAATACTTAAAAAGTTATACGTGTGTATAAGTGTATTTATTCCACACCGATAGAAAAAAGTAATGAATGAGATTTATGTAAAACAATTAGCAACGACCAAGGGACTTACTTTCTCATAACTGATTTTCTATTCCATCTTAGAGAAGTCTAGTCTCATGTATGAGGTTGCATCCATGTATTTTCTATTTAATATTTAGTGCCTAAATCCAAGGATAAGGTTACATCCAAGATGGCTATATATAAATATCATCTTGTATTTTTTTTTCAATTATTCCTTGAGTAAAAAAAATATTTTTTGTAAAATTAAGTGTTCACACTTCTTTAAGGCATTCGTGCAAGTTAGAAACACAATAAGAAGTTATATTTGTATTTACCAACTTATGTTGGCTTATTGCAAACACTTTGCTTTTCCACATATATCCTGTATCAATACTTTGGCTTGTTTATAACAAATATAGTTTTCTTCATACATTTTAAAGAGTTACATGTATATCAAACAACAATATTAAAAATGCTATGTGCAGCTAAATATGTAACATCATTTACATGTTCTGTCAGATTTCGATACTCCTGAGAATTCATAATAACCAAAGCCAGAGCTAAATACACAAATGAGCTCCCTTGGACCAGTGGAAGTTGGGTACCAAAGTATGATTGCAATATTGTGGTAACACCAGACACTAACATCATTGTTGAAATGACAGTCAATATATCCTTCTGTCATCATCAGAAAATAGAGATTTTAATGTATACTGAATCAACATCTCTCATCTAATTTGCAAAATAAATGAAATATTATGATTTATGAACTCATCCTCACATCAGTTCCACCTATGGAAGGTACAATGATCAACGTGATAAAAATCATAGAACCAACAAGTGATATATAATGCTGCAAATCAAAATATGTTAGTTCCCAGAGGCACAATAGTTATCTAGAAGGGGGGTTGAATAGATATTTTAAAACTTTTTTGCTTTTCGAAATACTTATCAGATTTGTTAATTAAATAAATAAATTAACCACAATGGAATATATGATTTGTTTGTTCCCCTTAAGATAAAGCAAGTTTATAGTTTGATAAGCAGTTATAGCAGTAATGACAGATATAGCAGTTGTGGAAGATATAGAAGACACAATAATTTTAAGTGGTTCAGAGCACTCAGGACTCGTAATTCACTCTTCTACTACACTAGTAGGAAATCCACTAAGGATAACTTTACAACTTTGAATCACTAAGATTCCTTCAAGACCAGCAGTCTTGGAACTTGTTCTCTGAGAACTCTTCAAGTTTAGCAGACTTGGAATGCACTGTAATGAGAGTTGAGTTCTTTGGTGTGCTACTCAGTTGTCGTTAAGCATAAGTTCGAAAGAACTGAGTAGCGAAGTAAGCTCTCTTTCAGGATCATAGTATTTGGCTTTGAGTGTTCTTAAGCTTTGTTCATTCTTGCTTGCTTGATCTGAATCTTCAATCTAATTTCCTTATGAAGGAGCCTTTGAAAACTACCCGTTGAAAGGCTTCCGTTGGAGCATTTAATGTTTCAGACATTTTTGAGCACTGATGTTGACTTCCTAGGAATATGGTGTTCTGCTGTCTGACTCGTCTAATACAGCAGACTGTTTTCTCACCTAACACCTAAAAAGGTGCTTTTCGCTGACAGAAAGTAGACTCCTTAGCTTTTTCCACACGTTGCTTCGATTCAAACTAAGGATATGTGTTGGAGCATTGGGATTCCCAAAATGTCAACGTTCATAAGCCACTCTTCATTTGCTAGACATCCTCTTTCATCAGATAGGTGAATCTTGATACTCTGACGCTAACTGAAGAAGCACCACGATCGTTGTGTGTTGGTGTGCTCGAAATTAATTCAGTCTTGATCATAGAGAACACTACGATTCTGCTTAAGCTTTGGTTGACTACGATCTTTACTTGCATCATCTTGCAGACTCCACGTTTCTGAGAGCTGACTGCGATTCTTGACTTGGCTTGGCAGACGCTCGGACTATCTCCACGATTCTGAATGTAGCTTCTTAACAGACTACGATTCCAAGAGTGACTTCATCGACACTGCACAATTCTGCCTTGGCTTCTGCAAACTCTTGGCTGGCTCGACAGACTACGAATCTGCTGAAGCCTAACTATTACATTTCAAGAGATCAACCTAACAAGCTTGATCTTTCCTCTATACATTCAATTACAGAATGATAAACGTTTTAGCTCAGATCAACCTAACAATTTTTGATCTACCATCTAAGTCCTTATACACGTGTTCTATTAAGGACTTTACGTATAAGCACATTTATTTACTTTCAACATCAAATTTGAATATGCAATTTCCAACAATCTTCCCCTATTTGATGTTGACATAACCAAGGAGATTTGCATCATATCATCAAATTCTAATGCATGATGCTAGAAAGTAAATATGACTTAGTGTTTTAGTGAGCAACTGAAATTCTTAGAGAATAAGCATGAATTTATTGATGATGTTAAACAAATATTACAATTCATAACAGTTACATCAATAAAAACAAATGGAAACTTAACTCTTTCTTCTTTGCCTCTTGCACCTCGGAGGATTAGCATACTCTTCAGCTCTCCTTCTTCTGCTAACTTCATCTCGCCTTTCAATCTCTTCTAGCTCACTTAGACTGAGAATTTCATTCTGATCATGTTTGTTCCTAAAGAAAGGATCTCTAATGGGCATGCTTAAGCCAGTGTGAGATACTCCTTGTGAGCTAAAGGATGGGCCTTGGCTCCTTAGAGGGGTTGCCATAATAATTGGTTGGCGCTGCTGTTCTGATCGTTGAGGCTGATTGTGAGGCTGCTGTCTTGCAGGAGGCTAATTCCTAGGATTGCTCCTTAAAGACTGTACAAGTTGTTTCTTTTTGCCTTTTCCTTTCTCCCCTTCCTCTTTATTCTCCCCCTTTATGTCAGCATCCAGGGTTCGAATGTTTTCGGATAGACGATTTACTCCTTGCACCAGCTCGTGCATTTGAGAGCGCGTTTGGTCAATATCATTACGATTCTCCTCTACCATAGCTTCAGTATTTGCTCTTTGTTGATGGAGCATGGCCATGGCATTGTCTGTCTGTCTGTCTTACTTGAGTTAAGGAATACTCTTGGAACTCTCTCAGGGAGGCACTCAGTTTGTGGATCTGATCAGCAAGAGCGTTATTATGAGATTCTTGAGTCTTTTGGAGGAGGAGAACTGCTTCCTTATGTTTGTTGGAAGCCTGAAAATGGATTTCATCCCTTTTGTTTAGATTGTCGATCATCTCCTTTATGATCTTCTTTAGTTTTTTTGGGAGCTCAGTTCCCAAGTTGCCAGGCAAAGCGTTAGCACACTCGATCATATGGTTGAAGCGTTGATGAATCACCATGGAGTGAGCTTCAATGTTCTCTTCCGTCTATTGGACCACCCTCTTTATGACTTCAGACAACTCCTCTTTGGTAGGGAGGATAGAGAGATGGTCGATGATTTTCTAAAGGTGAGGATGGGAGGTCGTAGTGTGCACCCTTAGCATGCTTGTCAGAGCAAGTGCCATATCAAAATATTCATTGTGTAAGGATGAGGGAATATCGGATTGAGTGAGTGGTGCTCGAGCTGGTTCAGTGTTTGGAATATTTTGCTCGACGATTTGGGTTGGTGGCTCGATGGTTGTGGTGTCGTGTTGTTGTTCGATGATCGTGAATCGTTGCTCGACGACCATGGAGTCACTGACATAAGATGGAACTATGATAAAAAGTTGGTCATTTGGTTCATCAGTTACAAAGTTTTAGGACTCTGTAACTGGAAACTGGTTCAATGGGTTAAGAACCACTTCCATCCACCTTGGCAGTTCATTAAATTGATAGAAGTTTGGTAGAGGACAGTGATTAACCTTGAAAGAGATATGAATAAAGGGTACCTCATGCTCAGTCTTTGAAGACGAATGATTCGTGATCAGCTTTCGAGCAAAGTTGAGGTTGCTTGGGAATCCCTGGGCTAGCACAAAAATTGATAGATAAGCTTTGTATGCCCAGAACATGTGATCCCAAGAGTTGCGAATCAGAGATCTGTGAAAGGACATCATGGGCAAGTAAAAGAACAATTGATTGTAGTTGGCCCTCCTTTCATCATTCATGTACTCTGCTATAATCTTAACTTCTTCCTCTTCTTCTTTTTCTTCATCACCTTCTTCAGCACCTTCATCAAGGATCTCCACTATATCAACCATACTAACATCTTCCCTTTGTTCTTCAGCACTTTCCATCTCTACAGCTTCAAAACATTCCATTTTTGCAGCTCCAGAGTCTACAATTTCTTGAGGGGAAGAGGGGGCTTCATGAACAGCTTTTGCTCCCCCTCAACCGGAGCACTCTTTGGCTCAGGGACTTTGAGAAACTCCCCCTCAACATGATTTGTACTCTCCTTAATTGCTTCTGGCAGCTCCTCCTCAGCATGAACAATAGCTTGATCAGATATAGTAGGGGTTACTGCACTGTTGATGTTAGTTATCACTTCAGCAATGATCCTGGTTTGATCTAAGGACTCATTGTGAGAATCAGAAGTTTGAGACTTGGTTCTCTGTTTAGCCTTCTCAGCTGCAATTCTTTTTTCTTCTTCCTTTCTCTTCATCAATGCTTCCTCATTGACAAGGACAAACTTCTTGACTAGCTTTGTCTTTGCTCTTCTGAGCTCAACCACAGCCTCAGCAGTTTTTTCAGCTTCAACCATGACAGTTTGTTCAAGCTGAGAAACTGTTGCAGCATCCTCCTCTAGAATGATGGTAAGTCTGGACTCCACGATCGGTGAGGACTCCACGATTGCAATGATTGTAGACTTCTTTACTCAATGACTGCGCTTCGTTTTCTGAGGCTTAGAACTTCCTTCAGCCTTATCTTCACTATGCTTCTTCTTCTTCTCCTCCTTCAAGACTTCTTCTAGAGATACGGTCACTTCCAGGGTGAGTTCCCTTTGTGAGGAGTGACCTAGAACTTCAGTGTCAGACCCTTGGGGCACATCTGTTGTTAAGCCTTGAGGTTCTTCTGCCATCTGAACAATCTCATTCAATTTCCTCTTCATTTTACTCTTTCTGACCATAGCAGAGGGTTCTTCTTGATTTACTTCTTCTTCCTCATCTTCCTTTAACATTGACATATTTCCATGCAGATCAGATTTCTTCACTTCACCATTCTTTCCACTGGACTCAGACATCATCTTCACGTTCTATGCAGAGTTCCACTTCTAGTTTTTAAAGAGTTGCTGGGTTATAATTCTGTTGGCGTTGATGGCAACACCTTCTTTGTCTCCAATTTTGTCTCCCAGAGCAGATTGGAGAATAATGCTGATGAATCTCCCATAAAGCATCTTGCTTGTGCTCTTTGCCTTCTTCGAGATGAGAATCCACTTCCCAATCCATCCCATGAGTAAAGCCCCATAGTTGAGTTGGGCTTTGAAGCAGATTGCTATCATGAGGTTCAGTTGGTTCTCATTTATAGAGTTGTGGACAGAGCTCTTGCAGCAGATGCACTTCCCAACAATGTCAGCCAGAAACTCGTACTTCTGGGGAAATTCTTTCTTTTTGTAGCCCTTATTGTCTTTGATTTTCTTGTGGTGCATCTTCTTCAGTCCTTCATGGAAGTCGATGAAGCTCAAAGATGCAAGACCCTTTGATTTAAACCTTAAGGCCAGGTTTATATCTTTAGCTTCGAGCCAAATCTGCACATTCTTGACCTTCGTGGTGATGACGTCATTCTCAAAGACTCTATTGCAATAGAACTCTTTCACCAGCTTTGGGTAGATCTTCGTGCTGGTGCTCAGAGCTTCTTCAAGACCTGTTGTCTTCAACAGAGACAATATCTTGTGAAACTGTGGGTTGGCGGTCTTGAACTCGTCAAAGCATAGTTGATAGCCGGATACAACATTGGAAGCAGCCATTGATTTCTTTGATTTTCTTGAGACGAACAAAATTAGCTGAGCATACTTGAATCTAGGTTTTCTTTGAGAGAGAGAGGTAAACTCTTGAAATTCAAAGGTGAACTAACAAAAGAATATTTCAAAAGTATTTGTAACTTCCCTCTTCACGTTCTCCAGAGTGGGGCACGTGTCGTGCTCTGAAGGGCTCCACGATTTTAAGATGTATGAAAAAGACGAAGTTTCCCTTACCTCCCCATGAGCTAGTGTATCCTTCTGCAGAACTACGATCGTTGGGACTACTCCACGATCGTTAATTTTATTGTTGAAACTGCTCCACGATCGTTGTCTCTACCCAAGCTTCTGTATTGGTCCTTGTGATGCATTCCATATCAGCACTTCTTATGGGTTAAGGTTGCTCAGAAAGGGCTTGCCTCTTAGTATAAAACTTAGGGTAAGGTTTGTCCCTGAGGCGCTTATTAAAAGAACTGCTTAGACTTGGTAGTAATGATTTCATCTCAGTGGACTTTTCTATCATGTTGAGACTCCTCTAGGATCATAGTTTCACTCTGTCATCTCTACAATTTTGACATAACTTTTTTTATCTGCTTGGTTAGCACCAACTAGAGCATATAATTTATGGTTGTAAATTTAACATTCCTAACTCACTTATTAGTTTATTAAATCTGGATTCATCTAATGGTTTTTTAAAGACATCAGCAAGTTGATTTTCAGTAGGGATTTACTGTAAAGATATAGTTCCATTTTGAACATGATCCCTAATATAATGATATCTTATTTCTATATGCTTAGTCCTAGAATACATGACAGGATTATGTATTATTGTTATGGCACTTGTGTTATCACAGTGAACAGATATAGATTTGAAATCAAACCCATAATCTGCTAGCTGGTTTTTCATCCATAGGATTTGAGCACAACAGCTGCCTGTAGCAATGTTTTTAGCTTATGCTGTTGAAGTTGATACTGAGTTTTGTTTCTTGCTAAACCAGGACACCAGTCTGTTTCCTAGCAGTTGACAAGTGCCACTGATACTTTTTCTATCAATTTTGCAGCCTACAAAATCAGCATATGAATATCTTGTAAGTTCAAAGGAAGACTCCTTGGGATACCAAAGTCCCAAGTGAGGTGTGCCTTTGAGATACCTGAAAATTCTTTTGACAGCTATTAAGTGTGATTCCTTTGGGTTAGCTTGATATCTAGCACATATACATGTAGCAAACATAATATCTGGTCCACTGGCAGTTAAGTACATAAGAGAGCCTATCATACCTCTGTATTGATTAATGTCAATACATTTACCTTTCTCATCTTTGTCAAGCTTAGTTGCTAGAGCAATTGGTGTTTTTATGGGAGAGGCTGATTCCATGTCATACTTCTTAAGTAAGTCTTTGATATACTTGGCTTGGTTAATGAAGATACCTTCATTAGTCTGCTTCACTTGAAGTCCAAGGAAGAAATTCAGCTCACCCATCATGCTCATTTCAAACTTGCTATGCATAAGCTTGGCAAATCTCTTGCACGAATTTTTATCAGTAGAACCAAAGATAATATCATCTATATATATTTGTACCAATAAAACTTTATTTTTGTGCTTCCTAAGGAATAATGTTGTGTCTACTCTACCTCTAGTGAATCCTTTTTCAATAAGAAAGTTTATTAGTGTTTCATACCATGCTCTAGGTGCTTGTTTAAGTCCATATAAAGCTTTGTATAATCTATAGACATAATTAGAGAGAGTTGGATTGATGAAACCTGGAGGTTGTTCCATATAGACCTCTTCTTGAAGTTCTCCATTCAGAAATGCACTCTTGACATCCATCTGGAGACTTTGAACTTAATGTGAGCAGCAAAGGCAAGGAATATTCTGATTGCCTCAAGTCTGGCAACAGGTGCAAAGGTCTGGTCATAGTCGTTGCCTTCTTCTTGGGAATAACCTTTGGCCACCAGTCTTGCTTTGTTCCTTGTGATCACCCCATCTTCATCCATCTTATTTCTGAAAACCCATTTGGTGCCGATAACTGGTTGATTCCTAGGTCTAGGAACTAATCTCCAGACTTTGCTTCTTTTAAACTGATTCAGCTCCTCTTACATAGCTTCTATCCAACTCGAATCTTCCATGGCATCTTCTATCTTCTTGGGTTCCATTTGGGACAGAAAGCTCATATAGAAACACTCATTTTGGGTAGTAGATCTTGTCTTGATTCTTGCATTTGGATCTCCAATAATCAAGTCTTGAGTGTGATCTCTTGCCCATCTATTCCCTAGTTGGAACATCTGTTCTAGTGCCTTCTTGTCTGAATTCTTCAAGATCAACTTCTGCTTCTTATTGCAGAGGTTCGTCATCTAGTGTAGCTCTCTCCACGATCTGTTCTTCTAGCTCAACGATTCCATCTTCTAGGTCTGCCATCGTGGTGTTGAGATCGATCACCTCAATCGTAGTGTCTGGATTGACGATCGTAGTCTTGATTGGTACTGGCTTGTTTGAGTCTGCTTCATCAAAAATGATGTGAATCGAGACTTCAACACTTAGTGTCTTCTTGTTGAACACTCTGTAGGCTTTGCTGTCTGTGGCATATTCAAGAAAGATTCCTTTATCTGACTTCGGTTGGAACTTTGTTAGATATTATTTTCCATTATTGAGAATGTAGCATGCACAACCGAACAGATGGAAATATCTGACGTTGGGCTTTCTTCCTTTCCACATCTCGTAGGGAGTCTTCTTCAGTGTAGAGTGAACAATAGACCTATTCTGAGCAAGCAGTGTTGATGGCTTCTGCCCAAAGGTATTCTAGCAGATGAGCTGCTGCTAGTAGAGTCCTTCCTACTTCGATCAGGGTTCTGTTCTTCCTTTCATCTACTCAGTTTTGCTATGGAGTTCGTGGAGCTGAGAAGATATGACTGATGTCGTTGTCTGTACAGAACTGATCCATCGTAGAGAAGTCGAACTCTATTCCATAATCACTTCTGATGGCCTTGATCTTCTCTCCTTTCTCATTCATCACCAGCTTGAACATCTTGATAAGTTGGGAGCTCGTTTCATCCTTAGAATTTAGAAAGAATACCCATGTGAATCTGGTGTAGTCATCCACTACGACCAGTGAGTATCTCTTCCCTCCAAGGTTTACAGTTAGAATTAGCCCGAAAAGATCCATGTGAAGTAACTGTAGGGGCTTATCAATTGAATTGAATTCTTTGCCTTTGAATGAGCTCCTTGTTTGCTTTCTAAGCTGACAGGCGTTACATGGCCTTTCTTTGACGAATTTGAGTTTGGGTAAGCCTGCTACTAGATCTTTGGAGGCCAGTTTTGACATACTCTTGAAGTTGAGATGAGATAACCTTCTATGCCATAGCCAGCTCATTTCTTCAGAGGCTTTAGCAAGAAAGCATATTGTTTCATCAGAACTCAGTTGAGCAAGGGGAGCTGTCGTTTACACTCTTAAATTTACCTCACTTTCACTTTACAAATTCAAACAATTAGCACAGTAGTAAGCAAGGATCGATCCCACAAAGAGTGATTTATTTTATATATTTTCAATTGTTTCTAATAAGATAGGGGATTTGAATTGATTAAACTAAATTAACAAGAATTAACTAATAAGAATTAAAAATGAATAAAAAGTTTCAGTTCTTCTGTTCAGTATCACCTTTTCACAATTATAGAGTAATCATGTTTTATAGTATCTACCCTTCAATGAAACTATTAGCCTTAGACAGCAACAAGCTCTGCTACCCGAAATTCTCCTTAGATCGTCACTGTATGAAACAAGCTCTTCACCAGATTCTAACTATAATACAACCTAAAACAAGCTCTCTAGATTTAATATGACAGAACCATTAAGAAATAGAGAATTAGGTTAATCCAAGCAACAAACACATAAGCTCGATTTGTTTAACTTGTTTCCTGATAACCTTAGCAATACATAAAAGCTTGTCCATAATTAGTATCACTAATTTGCTACTTGTGATGAAGACAGATATCAATTACACGTAATACCAATCTTAATCTAGCAGATGATATCAATTCACTAATTTAATCATGTAGAAACCAAATTATTAGATTGAATAACATACATAAAGTTAAAGTAGATTATTAGAATAAATCTCATGCAAGAAGGAATAAATAAAGTAAATTTGATCAAACCGTTAATTATAAATAAAGTTCAACGTCTCTTTAGAACTGAATTGAAAGTATTAGCCCATGTCTTCAATGTTTTAGATGATAGAATATAAAATATTATTGAATGGTAGAATGAATAATACCCTGACTATTATATCTATTTATAGTGCTAGACAAAGTCCTAAATCCTATAAGAACTAGAAATTCAAATCCTAAAAGGAATTACAAATCATAATTAGTTTCCATAAAGAAATAGAATCTAATAAGAAAATAAAATCTCAGTCCAAAGCATTCCTAATTCTAATTGCAATATCAATCCAAATCCATGTTGAAAGATGCCAAAATCTACTTTTAGAAACTTTTCAAAAATCCAAGATTTCCAAAAAAAAAAAATTATCTTCAACTCAGCTTAAAATCAACTTGTTTCCATCCTTTTAGCTTTAATTCACCGAAAAATAATAAACAACTTATTAAGCTCATAAACACATGAAACATGCAATAAAACCAAACGTAAAGGAATTAAAAATCATGAATATTATGTACTTATCAAATTCCCCCACACTTAGTCTTTTACACGTCCTCGTGTAAACCAAAAGTTTGATTTTCAAAAAAAAACTCTACTCAACCATACTGTCAAAAGATTTCAAGATCAAATCATGATTATCACCACTAAACCCACAAAAACATAATCAATGCTTCATCAATTAACTCAAAACAATAACCATGCCTTTTCACTATTGAATTTCATTAAGTCAAATTGTATCCACATAAGTACTCTTCTATGATCTACACACTTACTCAACTTAGTTACCGTTGAGCAAAAACCGTGCACACCACTCAAGACTCAATACATACTTTTCCTGCTTTATTTTTTTTACCAGAACCCTTTCATTTTCCTCTTTGTTTCTGGTGAATGCATTTTATGCTCTGTTTCACCTTCCTCAATCTGTCTTTTGTAAGTGAGTGCATTTTATGCTCCATCTCATTTATTTGGATGTGTTTATGGGAGAGTGCGTTTTACGCTCCATCTTATCCCACCACATGGTTTTTCTTTTGCTTCTTTTTCTCTTTTACAACAATTTCTTTGATTTTCAACTTTTTTAATTTTTTCACATGGTCCTGTAAATAGCATAAGCAGTTCAATAGTTCTAAAGCATGAGATTAGTGCACATAGACAACTCCATAGATAACTCAGTCAAATAAGCAAGTATCACATGTTCAAGTACTTATGCAATACAAATTCAATTCAAATCAATGACTATGAATCATGACTTAGTTTTTCTCAACCATTAACCAATTAAGCATCAAACAGATTTTGAAATTTAGTATTGATTTTTAATTTTTGACTTTAACCTTCAAACACATAGGCAAATAGAATTATGGAACTCAATTTTTTCAAAAAATTTCAAAAGGCATCAAATTTTCTATCAAAATCATATTAATATCCCTAAATAAAATAAAAACCTAAATATTTCCCCCTACACTCAAACCTTTCATTGTCCCCAATAGAAGAAAATCATGCAAAGAAGAAAGAACTGCATGTAAATAAAAATAACTAATAAGTAAAGGGATAGAAAAATCAAATCTGAGATTTTGGGTTGCCTCGCAAGCAGCTGCCCTTGTTTATTTTCATTGGCTTGACATCATCCTTCTCATTCTATGTAATCGGAGTTGTGAACTTTAAGTGGACTGGTAATGGTTTCAATTCATTAGGGACACCCTTCAGATCCTGATTTTGTTCCATTCCAGCCTTTAAATCCTCCTTGTATATTTGCTCAAGAGATTCCTGCACTATAGAGTCAAAAACATCAGTAGAAAAAACATAATTAATATTACCAAGATACCTTTTAACTTCATATATGCTGAACTGGACATGTGCCTCATCCAATTCCATAGTTAAGGTCCCATGGTATGTATCATGTAGTGTTTTTGTTGTTTGCACCGATGTATCATCTATATCCTCTTCGTAAAGATCTGCAGAACTTATCAAATTGTTCTCCTCTTCCTCTTGTTCATCCTTTCCAGACTTTGAAGACCTGATTTCTTCTTCAAATGCAGTAGTAGCCTCAAGCACTTCCAACCGATTTCCACTAGTGAACTCCTCATCATCTTTAAGTTCTTGTTCCCTATTTGCCATTTCTTCTAGAAATTTTTTATACGCCTCTGTATATAACTCTGATTTTTTCCAACTTTCCAATTCCTTCTTAGAACTTGGGAAAAAGGTAGTATCGGTTCATAAGCTGAAAGAGGTGGAAATTTATGCTTGAGTACAACACTGCTGCTTGTTTCACTATTGTCTGACTTGTTTTGTTCTGAAAGCATTGACTTTCCTTTATGCCAATCCTCTGCACCACATCTCAATGTTATTGCACTTACATTCTCAACAGTTTGAGAAAGTGACCTCCTTGAGCTTTGAGATTCCAACCTCCCTACTGTGGTTGCAAGCTGATCAACTTGGTCCCTCAGATCTTGAACAGAAGTTCTTATCTCCTGCTGGAACTGTTGTGTCTGATTCATAAACTGTTGTGTTTGGTTCATGAATGCTTTGAACATATCCTCCATAGATGTCCCAAAATTGACAGGTATTTCTTGGTTTTCTGTGTGGTACTGAGGTTGATTTTGCTGAAAACCTTGCATATTCCTTGCATCCATTTGTCGAACTATAGTAGTTAATTCAGAAACCTGTTGCTCAAGATTACAAGTTCTCACCTCCTTTACCCTTTGTGATGTATGAGTCATCCTAGTACCATACTGCTGTGAGTTGGCTGCTATAGTTGTAATTAAGTTCTTTGCAGCGTCTGGAGTTTTGTCTACTAGTGCTCCTCCACTTGCTGCATCAATTATGATTCTATCCATTGGTACCAACCCCTCATAGAATGATGATCATCAATTCTGTGAGGTGGATAGCTGGAACACAACTTGTTGAACCTTTCCCAATACTCATAAAGATTCTCTCCATTGAACTGCCTAATTCCACATATCTCCTTTCCTATATCGGTAACTTTTGATGCAGGAAAATACCTCTCCAAGAATAACCTTTGTATATCAGTCCATGATCGTATTGATCCTGAAGGCAGATAGTATAACCAGTATTTAGCCAAATCTGCTAATGAGAATGGAAAAAGTCTAAGCTTGATCTGTTCCTCTATCACTCCTTGTGCTTTCATCGTGGAACACACCACGTGGAACTCCTTTAAATGCTTATATGGATTTTCACCTGTAAGACCACGAAAAGTAGTCAAAAGACAAATTAGTCCAGAGTTAAGTTCAAAAGCAACATCTAAAGTAGGATACTCAATACAAAAAGATGGTTGAGTCAGATCAGGAGTAGCCAGTTCTTTCAAAGTTTTGTTATTGTGTGACACCGCCATCTCTTCCTCTTCAAGTGATGGGACAAGAGTTCTTTCTATAGCTGCAGTTTTCTCTATCTCTTGATCAAAATTTAAGTCAATAAAGTGAGAGGATTGAATCATAAAACAAAAAGAAAAAAAAATAAAAATAAAAATAAACGAAAACAAGGAATAAAAAAAATGAATATCACTCCCCGGCAACGGCCCCAAAATTTGGGAGCTGTTGTTTACACTCCTAAATTTACCTCACTTTCACTTTACAAATTCAAACAATTAGCACAGTAGTAAGCAATGATCGATCCCGCAGAGAGTGATTTGTTTTATATTTATTCAATTGTTTCCAATAAGAAGGGGGATTTGAATTGATTAAACTAAATTAACAAGAATAAATTAATAAGAATTAAAAATGAATAAAAAGTTTCAGTTCTTTAGTTCAGTATCACCTTTTCCCAATTATGGAGTAATCAAGTTTTACAGTATTTACCCTTCAATAAAACTATTAGCCCTAGATAGCAACAAGCTCTGCTACCCGAAATTCTCCTTAGATCGTCACTGTATGAAACAAGCTCTTTACCAGATTTTAACTGTAATACAACCTAGAACATGCTCTCTAGATTTAATATGACTGAAGCATTAAGAATTAGAGAATTAGGCTAATCCAAGCAACAAACATATAAGCTCAATTTGCTTAACTTGTTTCCTGATAACCTTAGCAATACACAAAAGCTTGTCCACAATTAGTATCACTAATTTGCTACTTGTGATGAAGACAGTTATTAATTACACGTAATACCAATCTTAATCTAGCAGATGATATCAATTCACTAATTTAATCCTGCAGAAACCAAATTAGTAGATTGAATAACATACGAGAAGTTAAAGTAGATTATCAGAATAAATCTCATGCAAGAAAGAATAAACAAAGTAAATTTGATCAACCCGTTAATTATGAATAAAGTTCAACATATCTTCAGAACTGAATTGAAAGTATTATCCCATGTCTTCAATGTTATAGATGATAGAATATAGAATATGATTGAATGGTAGAATGAATAATACCCTGACTATTATATCTATTTATAGTGCTAGACAAAGTCTTAAATCCTATAAGAACTAGAAATCTAAATTCTAAAAGGAATTACAAATCATAATTAGTTTCCATAAAGAAATAGAATCTAATAAGGAAATAAAATCTCAGTCCAAAGCAATCCTAATCCTAATAGTAATATTAATCCAAATCCATGTAGAAAGATGCCAAAATATGCTTTTAGAAACTTTCCAACAATCCAAGATTTCCAAATTTTCTTTTTTTCTTCAATTCAACTCAAAATCAACTTGTTTCCATCCTTTTAGCTTTAATTCACCTGAAAACAATAAACAATTTATTAAGCTCATATACACATGAAACATGCAATAAAACCAAACGTAAAGGAATAAAAAATCATGAATATTGTGTACTTATCAGCAAGATTGACAATGTAGGCGTTCCCTTCTCTAGTTCCAATCAGCTTTAGAGAAGAAGTCTTCAGATCTCTTACTTGACATTGATTATTGAGGAAAGTGACTTGATGACCCTTGTTGCATAGTTGGCTAATGCTTAGGAGATTGTGCTTCAGTCCTTCCACATAGGCTACTTTGCTGAAGGACACTGCACAATTTTCAGCTGAGCTATATCCACTTATCTTGCCAGATCCTTTGTCTCCAAAGATGACTGTTAAACCCTCCTTCTCTGTGAAGCTAGATAGGAGGGCTTTATTCCCAGTCATGTGTCGTGAGCATCCACTATCCCGATACCAGGTTGTGACCATGGAGCTCTGTTCCTACAGTAAGATTAAGCTTTAATTTTGGTACCCAGACTTGCATGGGTCCTACTTTGTTAGTTCCCTTGGGGACCCAAATCTTTTTGACTTTGGGTCTATTATACAAAGGGTTATAATAGCATGCAGCAGCCTTATGACCATATCTATCACATACAAAGCAACTAGCATGATGCATGTTTGTGTGTGTGTGTGGATTCTTTCTCCATTTAGACTTGTGTGGATACTTGGTAGCCTTTCTCCTTTATACTGATTCTTCTTTTTCCATACAACTTTGTGATTTAGGGTTTGCGTAAAGTGAACCTCAACTCTACGATTCCTTCCTGGTTGGTTCGTGGAGCCGGTTTTACTTGACTCCACGATCTTTCGAGGTAGGAGAATAGTGACTGAGTTAATCTTCTCTTTTCTGAATCCCAGGCCAGCATGGGATCCGTTATGTCTCAGGACATGACTTGGATCAGAAGAGCAGGGATGCATTGTCTCTTCCTTCTGTGTGGATTTCACAAATTTAATACTTCTATTAAAATTTGAAGCACTACTAATGTTACATTCCTTGGGCTTTTTCACACATGGTTCTGAGGTAGATTCCCCAAAACCTAGACCTGATTTGTCAAAAGCAATTCTCTGACTAGAGATCAGGGAGTCCGTGGATGAAGAAGACGTGTTCCACATTAAGATTGTCTTCTCTAGTTCCTCATTCTTAGAGGTTAGATTTAACTCTCTTTGTGTAATGAGTTCATTGGTCTATTTTAAGATTTTATTCTCAACTTCAAAATTAGAGAGGGAGGAAGTGCTGAGTAGAGCTGCCTCCAATTCTACTTGAACTTTCTCTTTCTCTTTTTGAAGAAGTGAATAATCTTTAGACAGAACTCTAAACCACTTCATGCATTGATGCAGATCAGATGTTATGTTATGTAGTGCAGTTCTTAGATCATCAATGTCTACATCAGAAGAGTTAAAGTCAAATACCTCATCGATACTTACTTCGTGATGGTCAGTGCTATTCTTATCTTTTACATCTTTGGCCATTAGACATAGATTGGCCACTTGAGGTTCTTCATCATCTCCTGACTCAGAGTTTGTGTAGTTGTCTGAGTCACTTCACGATCCTTCAGCTACAAGACCTTTGTCTTTCTTCAGAAGATTTTTGTAGCCTTTGAACTCCTTTCTTTGGATTTGTTTTCCTCTTCAGCTCTTCTCTAAGAGGTTTGTTACAGTTTGCAATGAAGTGACCAGGCTTCTTGCAGTTGTAGCATAGGTCGTTGATCTGCTCCTGACTACTGTTGTTGTCGAATCTCTTAGGTCTGCTGCTTCTACCTTTGCGCATGAACCTCTTGAGTCTTCTGACCAGCGTTGCAATATCTTCATCATCATCTTCCTCAGAGTCACATTCATCACGAGCTTTGGAAGTGGCTTCTGTTTCCTTGAGAGCAACTCTTTTGTCCTTCCGTCTTCCTTTCGATAAAGTTTCTGCTCGTTGAGTCAGCTCCAGCTCGTAGGTGAGAAGGTTGCCATAGAGCTGTTGTACTGTCATTTCATGGAGGTTCTTTGATTCTCTGATGGCAGTGATTTTTGCATCCCACTTTCTTGGAAAAGACCTCATGAACTTGATGATAAGATCTTTGTTTGGATAGATCTTTCCAAAGGCTCGAAAAGAGTTGAGCAGTATGTTGAATCTTTCATAAGTGGAAGTGATATTCTCTCCTGGAACATGGGCGAACATTTCATACTGTTGAGTCAGAAAAGATTGCTTATTTTCTCTGACTTCTTCTGTTCCTTCGTGCATAATGAGCAATGCTTCCCAGACTTCCTTGGTTGTTTTTCTATTGACCACATTCTCGAACATATCATCCTCTAAGGACTGGAACAGAATATTCTTGGCCTTCTTGTCCAGCTGAACAACTTTTTTCTCGTTGTCAATCCATTCTGATTTGATCTTGATCTGTACTCTGTTTGGATCTTCTGAAGTTGGCGCAAGCTTTGTTGGAATGTAGGGCCCAATCATAACGATTTCAAATAGATCGTCAACTATTGAATCCATGTAAGCTTGCATACGAACTTTCCAGTTAGAAAATTTGTCTTTGTTGCACATTGGTAGCTTGCTGCCTCCACCGATCTTGGACTCGCTTATCATGTGTGCCATCTGATCCACTCAAGCTTTGTAGGCTAGTTGAGAGAACTTGCTCTGATACCAATTGTTAGTTCCCAGAGGCATAATAGTTATCTAGAAGGGGGGTTGAATAGATATTTTAAAACTTTTTTGCTTTTCAAAATACTTAGCAGATTTGTTAATTAAATAAATTAATTAACCACATCGGAATATATGATTTGTTTGTTCCCCTTAAGATAAAGCAAGTTTACAGTTTGATAAACAGTTATAGCAGTAATGGCAGATATAGCAGTTATGGCAGATATAGAAGGCACAGTGATTTTAAGTGATTCAGAACACTCAAGACTCCTAATCCACTCTTCTACTCCACAAGTAGGAAATCCACTAAGGATATCTTTACGACTTTAAATCACTGAGATTCTTTCAAGACCAGCAGTCGTGGAACTTCTAGTTCACTGAGAACTCTTCAAGTCCAGCAGACTTGGAATGCACTGTAATGAAAGTTGAGTTCTTTGGTCTGCTACTCAGTTGCCTTTAAGCATAAGTTTGAAAGAACTAAGTAGCGAAGCAAGCTATCTTTCAGGATCATAGTGTTTGGCTTTAAGTGTTCTTGAGTTTTTTTCGTTCTTGCTTGCTTGATCTGAATCTTCAATCTGATTTCCTTATGAAGAAGCCTTTGAAAACTACCCGTTGAAAGGCTTCCGTCAGCGCATTTAATGTTTCAGACATTTCTGAGCACTGATGTGACTTCCTGGGAATATGGTGTTCTGCTGTCTGACTCGCCTGACACAACAGACTGCTTTCTCACTTAATACCTGAAAATGTGCTTTCAGCAGACAGAAAGTAGTCTCCTTAGCGTTTTCCACACGTTACTTCAATTCAAACTAAGGATAAGGGCTGGAGCATTGAAAATCTCGAAATGTCAACGTTCAGCAGCCATTCTTCATTTGTTAGACATCCTCTTTCATCAGATAGGCAAATTTTGATACTCTGATGCTAACTGAAGAAGCACCACGTTCGTTGTCTTCATATCACGATCGGTGTGTGTTGGTGTGCTTGAAATTGATTCAGTCTTGAACATAAAGAACACTACAATTCTGCTTAAGCTTTGGTTGACTACGATCTCTACTTGCATTATTTTGCAGACTCCACGTTTCCAACAGCTGACTGCGATTCTTGACTTGGCTCGGCAGGCGCTCGGACTAGCTACACGATTCTGAATGTGGCTTCTTGACAGACTACAATTCCGAGAGTGACTTCATCGACACTCCACGATTCTACCTTGGCTTCTGCAAATTCTTGGCTAGCTCAACAGATTACGAATCTGCTGAGACCTAACTATTACATTTCAAGAGATCAACCTAACAAGTTTGATCTTTCTTCTATACATTCAATTACAGAATGATAAATATTTTAGCTCAGATCATAATTTTTGATCTACCATCTAAGTCCTTGTACATGTGTTCTATTAAGGACTTTACATATAAGCACATTTATTTACTTTCAACATCAAATTTGAATATACAATTCTCAACAAAACATATAAGTGGTACTGCAGATAAAAAAACAAACTGGAAAACGTTAGTAATTAACTTACATTATAGTAAAAGGAGAATATCTTTTATTCGGAACAAACGATACAGTTCGTGTATGAGTAAAAGTCTAATGGTGATGACTAATGACAGTGGACGCAGCAATAGAGGTTGAGCTATATCCTTGTACCTTTCACTTTTTCTATAAATCTTTGAAAGACCAAGCCTAGTTTTATGATTAATTCTTGAAATCCAAACTTGAGGCAAGATTCTTTTTCCCTACTATTACGCAGTGTATGTGGAGGTTTGATAATTTTTTACACTTTAGTCTATTGTATGTTTTCATTAAGGACAATTTTCTGGGTTAATCAATCCCAAGCCTTGAGGACTATTGCCAATCATATTCTAGAACTAGTCACATCAAACTAAACTAATCATTGCCTTTAACCGTCAAAAGTAATTCTATTTCAATTTCAAATATAAAGCTTGCGGTGACCAATTATGCCACAACCAACATATGGAAGAGTATATTCATCGATGAATTCTAATTGATAATTACAAAAGACCCCCTTTTTCTCCTTCAAATTAGTCGAAGTCCACAATCTTACTGGACTTCTCATACAATGCTGCATCTCGTGGACTTTCAAAAAAAATATAGCTCAACCAACTCTCATATAATTTGTTAAGGTAGACATAAGAATCCAATTTTAAGTTAACAAAATTTACACATTTAACGTATAAGTAATGTGATTGGATGCATTATTTGGTGAATAACAAATGTTTCTTTCAGCTCGATTGCTTACTTTGAATACTTTCCAATTTTAAATTTTTAATCTTATCTAACATTTCAATTTCATTACAAATTATATAACCATAACAATTGAAAGGAAAACAAAAGAATTAACACAAAACCAAATTAGGAAATTCAAGCTGTAAATTTATACTCATAAAAACAAGGTTTTTCTCTCATCCCACACTTCATTGTGGATGACTATTGCCCTCCTTCAAGACCAGGTTCTTCACCATCCTGATGCATTCCAATTCCCACATCTCTATCCACATTTTCATCATCTTTCTTCGGCTCAGTGACCAGATTGCTAGTTGCCAGAACTCCATGTCAATCTCCATTTTTAGCCCTATTACCATTTCCATTCGAACCAACTCTTCTTTCCTCATCCCAAGCTCTCAAAATTGGCTCAATCTAACCTCTATTGTTCTGTTGCTCACCTCTCACTACTCCATCCCTCGATCCAAAACCGTTTCAATTGCAATCCCTCTATCCCTAGCTCTTCCCAGAACTGAATCAATCTCAATCTGGGCGACATTGACCCCCTTTTTCTCCATACCCTTCTCCAAATCAAACCCATCACTTTCATTCTTTTCACTCACACTAACCCCAAGTTCTCCAGAGAAACTAGAATGAAAACCAGTCCTCTTAGCCCAAGACATTAACTCTCTCGGATTGTGATCTCTTCGTGGTCTAAATGGATCCATATTGGGTAGCATAAAACTCAACTAGGTAGCAGCTTTTTCAAGAAAATAACTAAGAAAAGGGGTTGAGTTTTGAAGAAAGAGGTGTCACGGTATAAGAAAGTACTAACTATGCTTAGTCAAGTGATAATGTTGACTGGTGGAAAGAGCTGAAGATGATGAGTTAAGCAAATTTAGCAGCTTCAATTGGAGCTCTCAGGCACCGATTGGATAATGTTGACTAGCTTTTTGTTGATTGCCAAACCAATCGCTATCAATTGGAGTTCTCAGGCACAGATTTACCAAAACATGTACTGGGAAATTAGTAAACACTTCCAATTAAAAGAAGTTAAAATCTATTCGAGGACCAAACTATATGTTTGCAGAGGGGTAGGGCATTCTGAGGTCAATCTCATATAGGTGTCCCTAATTAATGCCCCTTCCGGTCTATAGTGCTAAACAAACAAAACTTACCAAGTCAACCCCTTTAATTTTCCCTCATTACAAATTCCCAAATTCAGACAAAAAAAACAAACGAAAGGCATGGACAAGGTCAAAATTCACTCCCCAAAAAAATAAAGAGAATCAACGGATGAATTTTATGAAGAAGAGAAAACATGATTAACATAAATCTGAGTATATCAATTTGAAAAAAATTAGGGTAGATGATTTGGGGATCTTACCAGACATTTCAACATAAAGAAGTAGATCAAAAAAAATAAACGGCGGACAAGATAACCACAACGGCGGCGGAAGCCGCGGAAGAACTCGTCGAGCAAGCGCTTAACTTGGTAGAGTGTAGAGAGAGAAAATATCCACCATTTTAGAGAGAGAAAAATGAGAGTTTCAAAATTTAAAAAAGAAGTATGTAATTGAGAGGAATCATAGTGAGCGAAAAATTATGATATTATTTATTTTACAAGATAATTTATGATAATGTAAAATATCTCACTTTCTCATTTTTTTTATTCCTCCAAATCCTCCCACATTTGAAAAGAAAATTTTGAGCCAAATTTTGAATCAATTTTACAACTAAATCTCTTCTTTACCTCCCTAAAAAACTCACAAATATAAATTTTGAAAGGATTTTAATTATTTTTCCTTTCATTCTCTTACCTTACCTTTAAATAAAAACTTACAAACACAATATAATTGTTTCTATTTATTGAGAATGTATATCATTTTCCACAATTTATCGACCAAATTAATTTGGATAAGATATTTTTGTGAATTCTTATATACTTGTATTGATTTATCTAATTTTTGATTTTACAATTGTGATTATTGCAATTATTTAAAAGATATTACTAATTATTCATTGAAATGAGATTAATGATAAATTATACGATGTTAAGTGAGGAATATGTATTTATTTATTATTAAAAAAATGTTACATACTATATTATAAAATTATAAATAATTTATGTAAAAACAAAGATAAAATTAATAAATTATTATTATTATAATTTTTGAATAACTCGTTGTTTTACATGAGACAAAGAGGGATTATAATTAATAATATTCACATTCTTAGTTTATGTCGTTTTATACTAAGATAAAAAGAAATGGAAATAAACTCTTTAGGTGTGAAATTATGGGCTTACAAATTACTACATAAAGTATTGAATTTCTTAAAATTTTCACCTCAAGATTAATCTCTGGTAGAAATTGATCGAAATTCTCGATTTGGCCACGATTGACCGAAATTATTATTATTTTTTTTTTGAATAACTCGTTGTTTTACATGAGACAAAGAGGGATTATAATTAATTATATTCCCATTCTTAGTTTATGTCATTTTATACTAAGATAAAAACAAATGGAAATAAACTCTTTAGGTGTGAAATGATGGGCTTACAAATTACTACAGAATGTATAATCACTGGTAGAAATTGATCGAAATTCTCGATTTGGCCATGATTGATCGAAATTATTATTATTATTATTATTATTATTATTATTATTATTATTGAATAACTCGTTGTTTTACATGAGATAAAGAGGGATTATAATTAATAATATTCCCATTCAAGGATTATGTCATTTTATACTAAGATAAAAACAAATGGAAATAAACTCTTTAGGTGTGAAATGATGGGCTTACAAATTACTACATAAAGTATTGAATTTCTTAAAATTTTCACCTTAAGATCAATCTCCGACATAAATTGTAAGACCCCGAATTTTATGAAATAAAAGTATTCAATTTTTCAATAATTGGTTAAATTGATAAAAATGTTTTAGTTATGGTGATTTGTGAAAATTTTACAAAGTAAGCAAGTGGTCATAAAATATTCGTTGTGTCAAAAAATATTCGTTGTGTCAAGGAATATTCTTTTTGTCGGAGAATATTCGTACGACGGCGTAGTTATTGGTGGACCCTATAACGTAATAACTGTCGGTTATAGAAAGCGACAGAAATAACATTTTTATAAAAGTAACGACAAAATTTTTACCGTTAAATTATTGAAATACATGGTGATAAAAGTACAGTAATACGCGTTGTTGTAAAGTAGCACAGGGTATTGTACAATATCTTTGATTATTGATGCTTATGTAAGAAGTCACTCAGTATTCAATAATTGCTACAGTAGTTGCTGCACAGTATTTATATTATTGATATTATTGTCACAGTATCATCTGCATAATATTTTACATTATTAAATCAATAATTGTCACTCATATTATTTAAATGATATTATTAGATAGCATTATTGGCAATGTCTAGAAAGTTCTATCTAGGAAAGGGGTTATGTCATCTAATTGCGCGCCAGTAAGGAGAAATCCTTATCGGAAAGCCTCCTCTTTCTTGGGAACGGCCTAGTTGTCAATATTATAATTCTGTAATATTAATTTGAATAATAATTGATGAATGGTTGATAAAAATATTCTCATTGTGTTGGGAATATTAATGTTAGTGGGAATCGATATTTATTTCGATAATAGTTGATTTTCAGATGTTAAATTAACCAAACGGGGAAGTAATCAGATAAATGAGCAATTAATGGGTGGTTAACATGTGGGAGCCACTTATGGGTGGATGATAAATGTGAGTGGTTGCAATTAATGCTAATTGTTGAATTGGTGGAAAAATTGGTTGAGTTGGTTACCGAGCTTGATGATAACTTCCTCCGAATTGCCTATAAATAGGAATGGTTCCTCAGCAGATGAGGTACATGTAATGACCGTGAATTTTAAACTTCATTATTAATTAAATATGTGATTTAATTTTAATGAGTTAGTTTTGTGAGCTTATTTAAACCTTATGTGGTTATGTAATTATGTGAATCAAGCCTATGCGAATAAATGCTAGGATTATATTAAAGGGAGTCACTAATGGTTTATTTAAATTAGTGGACTAGCCCTACGTTTTAGATCAAAATAATTAATAGTAATTAAATATTCAATTACTTGAATATAGTGTAGAGGTTTAAACGTGATTGATTAAGTGATATTTTCGGTAATTAATCGATAACGTATGAATTTATGGTTGTTGAGAATAATAAAACATAAGCGTGAAAATGATTAATAAATATAATGAGATTATATTTAACCGATTAATTGTTTTATACAAGCATGCGATACTAAACCTTTAATATATGGTAGTTAACTATATATTTTATATAGTACAAGGTGACACATTGATATGATTATACATTATAAACTATATAGTGAGATTAATGACATTATGTGAGTTACATGTTATGTGTGGGAAAAATTTAACGAATACCCTATTACCTTATATTAATATCAATAAACATTTTGATAATGCTTTCAATATGTTATTATAATTATTATAATAACAGTTATGATGGTAAGTAATAATAATGCCTAATTGAACTATATTTGGTATTAAGGAAAATGTACATGGATTATATGTATGTACACTACTTGATGCATTATATCATTATTTTCTCATTAGAAATAACATTGTAGCACCCATTTAAATGTATATGGAATTGATACATGTAGCTTAAATATATACTATATGTATATATGTATATAACATTAGTATATTGAATTGCAAGTTGCTGAGTTCTTATTGCTGAGTCTCACATTGAGTGTCCAACTTCTCCTTCACGTGAACACTAAGGAGCTACCTATACTACTCTACTCATTCTCTCAATCTCAGCAATATAGAGCTAATGAATAAATGGGGAATGGATTCATGAGTGGAATCACCAACTCCTCAACAACTTCTTGTTAACCACCATTTTCTTGTGCAATCCATTGGTATAAACTAGTGGGAGATAGCATTGTATGGATATCCATTTGCCTATAAATATGGTCTCTCTTCCTTTCATTTTCTTTTGCTGAGCTGTACATTGTGAGTTCTATTGGATTGAGAGAGTGAGAAAGAAATAGCAGCAAGTCCATTTCTATAGCAAAGGTATAACTCCATTTTCAGTTTCTATAAAATTTCTAGTTCTTGATTATTGAATTGATCATGGGTTGACTAATTAATGGATTGGGATATATTGTTAAGTGTTATATAAAGTTATAATCATGTTAGTTATGTAATATAGCTGCAATAGAATAGAATTCATAAGAAATTTCTGAGTTGGGTTTAAGCTTCTGCCAAGCAGAAGGCAATTCTTGGTCGGCCCAGGCAACTGCGTAGCTGTGCCAGTGTTGCACTGGCCAGCGGCGCAGCTGCACCAGACCTGTAACAGACCTTTTGCTTTCTGTTTCATTTCTGTTCATGTTAACTTGTTGGTACCCTTTGGTCAAGCATGGAAACTGATATTAACCCATATTATAAGTTTCCTAGTACTACATATATGTCATGGCCATGATAGTATGTGTTATGAAAAGAAAGCGTATGACTTAAAAGGAAACTTATAATTTTGACTATGAACTTGGACATGTACGTAACATATGTATATTTTGATTTTTAGAGCATGATCGTATGGTCTATATTTGACATGTGAACTAAGTCTAAAGTGTTGAACACACTAGCATACTTGAATGAAAGTTAAGACAATTTCAAAGATGAGAAACTTAAGACTTTTCAAAGTGAACTTGACCAAGACTTTTATCTTTTAGATTCTGACCATTTGACTACGTGTATGTGACTTATAAATGTGTTCTAATACATGAGAGTCATGGCTATGAGATACTTTGCATATACTAAGTTACCTTTGTTGACTTAGTGCAATTTTGAAAGAAAACTTAGAAATTGAGAGCTAATATCATCGATCCATATGTTAGTTACGTTCTAAGCATGCAAGCACGTATATTAGAATTCATTATGCCTATAGACATATTGACATGAGCATCGTTTGGTTAAAGTATGGATTTCACATATACACGTATTTATAGAAAATGAATTTCATGGTGAACTATGTGATTAATGGATACATATGACATATAAGTACAAGCATGCCTACTTAGTATGGGTTAGTCTCTTTATGAGATAATATGACCGTAGTAGCGAACCTTTGAAACATGAACTTGTATTGCTTAAAGTATGTAAATGTCCGACATGAAAACATATGATTTTGAATTGGAATTGAATGAACATGCTAAGTGTCGAACTTGAGTTAATAATAAGCATTTGTTAATGTCAGTAGTTTGCATGCTAGAGAGTTGGCACGGATTGGTGCAGCCTGCTAGTTTCTTGACTATGCTAGTTGACTTATATGATGTTTAAACTGCAAACTAGAATCTGACCCTACTAATATGTGATAACTACATACTATGACAATGTGGCATGATAATTAGATGCTTGTTAAGTATAAACTCTTACCAGTTTACACAATATTAAGTGAGAGACTGACTTGTCAATGTTAGGTCGTTTCAACGCTATTTAATTAAACTAGAACTTAATTGTAGCTGAGCAAATAGGCAAGTTCCCAAACTTCACTCTTTGGTTGTGCAAGTTCTTTAATTCTTACTCTTTTACTTGAGCAAGTATCCTATCCTTGTGTTACTTTATTCGATGAATCTTGTAAACAAGTTTTCTATAAATTACACACTCCTTATTGTGCAAGTTTCATATCCTTCTCATATTGTATTGAGCGGGATTATTGTTTAATTAAAAGTTATTTTATTTAAGCTTGAATCTTATTACTAAGCATGCTATTAGGTGGTTTAATTATATTACAATTATTCCACATCGATCTTATTGATATCCGCACTTGGTGCACTTGAGCTCGTACAGTCGTGGACTTACACCTTATTTAAAAGTTCTATAATTCTTGAACTACATCAGATAGAGTCTGAACCCTTGTTCGGTTAGACAACTGTATGAAGTTTTATAAAAGCTATCTAGACCAATTGATGGTATGGATTCTTAGACTGAAAAGAACACCCCTTATATATAGGGGAGTACCCCAGGTATCTAGTATAAATATACAAACAGTAGAGTTGAATGTTATGGATATACATGGCGTACGCGAGGCTGATCCTCTCCAGTACTATTCTGTAGCCAGTAGGCAAAGGGTCAATTAGCTATTGATTCCATCGGAGTTTTATAGTTAAAAGTCTACTTGACTATCAGTTATTCTAAAATCAATCATTATTCTTGCTTTTGATATTCAAATTGTTGAATTCATTGTCAGATATTTTCTATTCATCATGACATATCCTTATTGTTGTATTTAAACTTGCTGAGCAAACTTGTTGCTCATTCTTGCTATATTATGACTTTTATTGCAGTTAAGCCCGAGACTTCAGGGAAGGACAAGGGTAAATGAAAGATGTAGGAATAGTTTGCAAGGAGCAGACTTTGCTTTATTATTAGTTTAATTACTGTTATGTAATGTGAACCCTAATGATTATTCTGGGGTATGTTTGTATGTTGTACTAAGGTTATCGAATCTTGGGACTAGTAATACCTTTTGAATGAACGACATACGTTTATTATATTCCGCATTTAGTTATTATATGTTATTTAGAGGTGGATACTTGTATTGAATCGTGACGACCGAATCAGGGTTAGAGAACCTGGATTTGGGGGTGTCACAGTACACCATTCCAATAGCAGAAATTCTTTCTCTATAATATTGCAAGTATTCCTTTTGAGTATAAGGATACTTTGAGTGTAGTTTATAGTCCAAGATTTTCTGAAAATAATATCTGGTATACCAGTCAAATTTAGTTCATACTAAGGTAAAGGATATTATTTTTTTTAGTAACGGATGTTACCTTCTTTCAATACTCATAAGGCTTGTTCTTTTATTCCTTATTAATTTGTGGGAATAACCTGTCTACACGGACAACTGCATGCCTGGTGATTTACCCTTCGTATTCATTCTTTGTTAATCCATGGGAATAACATGTCTACGCAGACTACCGCATGCCTAATGATTTACCCTTTGTATTCATTCCTTACTAAATTATGGAAATGATCTGTCTACGCTGGACTACCGCATGACGGGTGAAAATTCATTTATAGTTTCGTATATTATTTCATTTCAGATTCCTAACTCTAAACTTACTATGGTAAGTATTGCTTCTATAATTCCTGAAATGATGAGAAATTGCTTAAGATTTTCGCTTCATCTAATATTATTTCAATGGAATATTGGTCTGAACTTCTTATTGAAATTTTAATCTTTTCATGTCGGGTACTATTCATTCAGGTACTATTCACAGGTTACTATTCACGGGTTTCTATTCATGGGATACTATTCACGTGTTACTGTTCACGAGTTACTATTCACAGGAAAAAAAAATATTTTTTTTTCTTTTCTGTCCAAATTATCTTTGATTGGATCAATGTTTTCATCTTCATGTCGATAATTTGGATATTCTTGAACTCTGGATAAATTAAATTACAAATCTCTCATATTTATCTTTTATTTCACTTGATTGGTTCTTTATATCAATTTTTCATCATCCTCAGACTTAAATTGTGTGAAAGTTATCTTTGGGCCGTAGTGCAAAGATGAACAGTTGACTAATGAATATCTTTGGTCCGTAGTGCAAAGATGAACAGTTGAATTATGAATATCTTTGGCCGGTAGTGCAAAGATGAACAGTTGATTGATGAATATCTTTGGCCCGTAGTGCAAAGATGGACAGGTATTTGGTATGATCATGACCACTGGCGATACAAACGAAAATCTTTGGCCCGTAGTGCATGGATAATCGTTGATTGGAAATATTATTGATTGGTGTTACAGAGATAAAATATTGATGATGGACTTTTAAAATCATAGAAGATAGTAGACATCATTCTCTACTTGACTCTTCTAATGGATTGTTATTTTCGCTGCAGTTGTTGATCTAAAACTTGTTATCTATTGTATTCATGGCCGGCCTTGAGCATAGGCCCAAGAGGCATAGGCTTAGAGACCTAAAAAATTTTGAGCCCCAATTTTTTTTAATAAATATATAAAGAAAAAAAAAGTGATATCTATCAAATTGGAAAGAGAAAAACACACGATGTATTGCACTATTTGAAGTCTATAGATAATAATAGTTTGATGGTTATTGGTCGTTTTACCGATCAATATATTCGTGTAAGTATACACGGTCAACAAGTAATAAAATGTAAGTAAGATATCGTTCCCACGGAGAATTAACTGATAAAAGGTCGCCAAAGCACTAGCACATAATCATTTCAGTCTTATTTAAATGGGCAGTAAATTATTTTAATTAAAAACTAAATTAAAACTAGACAAGTAATTAAACTTAAACTAACTAATCCTAGAATAAAGTCAAATAATGAAGATAAGAGATCCCTATTTCCCCTAATGATTCGTCTAAGTCGACACACTCCCAATAGGTCAAATCAATCGCAATGGTTTATTAGCTGAGAATGCTAAAGTGAGAGAAGGCCATCTTTCGATGCACCTAATCCATATCACATGCAATCCACAGATGATAGAACGCACGTGAACACCCACATTACCTAAACCACTATATGTCTATGTGATTTACAAATAAATAAAGTTTAAGGTGAAGTCCTTTATTGACTACGAGCGGCGCTTCGGTATATGTCTATCCTAAGCACAAATCATACGTCCAACACCGTGTGAACATACAATCGCCCGCTACCACGATTAGATCTAAACCTACACTTTGTCTTTCTTGTCCACATAGGTTATCACATTAATTGGTCATGACTCAATTAAGCAATGTAAGCATAAATCGCAATAGACAATCACATAGCAATCAAATAAGAACCAACATGGATGAAATATCAAATTAAACTACTCATTAGGTTCCATTGAAACCTCAAAATAAAACCTAAGTCATAAATAACTCAAATATATTATCCACAAGGTTCAATAACATCATCCGAATACAAATGAATACAAGGAGAATATAGAGATAGAAAGTGCAAATCTTCGTTCGTTCTCCAAGCTTAGATCTTTTATGCTAATCCCTTGCTTTAATCTTCTTCTCTAACTAAACCCTAGAATCTAACTAACTAATTTAACCCTAATCTACTCCTAATCTAACTAAATAAGAAATTAAAAGGAAAATGAAGAACAAGCTAGGGTTTAAGGCCAATACTACTCCCTAGTGGATATCGTCGACCAAATGGGGCGAGAAACCCTTAAATCATGCCTTCTCCCGTCTGTCTAAGACAAAAGTCAAAGTTGGCCTGACTTTAAACTGGCGCGGCCGCGTGGCTCGCCAGATTTTAGTTTTTGCAGCTTTTTGCTTCATGAAGTGAGGCTATGGCATTTGAACTTTGCATTTCAAGCAGCTTTCACTTGGCAAAAGGATATAACATTTATTAATCCCTCTTAAACTATCAAAAGTTAAATATGCAATATTTACAACTAGGAGTATGAAACATGGAAGGATATATGCATTTGACTTCCCAAAAACTCCTATACGTGCGTATATGCAATATGCTCGTGCATCTAAAAAAATGTTTTCAAAACTTCAAAGTCCCAAAAATATGAGCACTAATGCCCAAGTCCAAAAATGTAGGCAATGAACCTCTAATTCCGAGATTCTTCAAAATTTTACAACAAAAAATTAGACTATTAAGAATTAAACGGGGGGTGGGGGGGTGGGGGAAATGTAGATATGTAATTAGAATTAAACAAGGAGGGAGAGAGAGAAATGATGGGGTTCGAGCATTGAGTTTATAGTCCGTTAGCTAGACTATGTCTGACACTACTATCCGATCCCCCGACGATATTTGAGAAACCCTCCATCCATTAGAATTACCGTGTGAGCTTGGAGGCTTCCCAACATGAGAGGCTTCATATTTAAACTACCTAGCATATGATGTGTATAAGAAATCCCCGTTCTAAAGGTTGGGAACTAGGCACTGCTTTTGTTGTGTATGTGAAATGATTGGGGCATTGAGGTTCACCCAACACAACTGATTCTTCTTCTATTCTCTCTTCTTTTGACCACTATGGTTTCAAGAATGCGGACTCTCTCATGTCCTCGAGATCCGTATCTGTAATGTAGCTACCAAGGGGAAAAAGGTGTGCAAACTTCACTGGATTGTTCAACTTCGGTGGAGAAGGCTCTTGGGGTATTGTCACGGTTGGTTCATACTTTTCCACGTCCCCAATTGTCTCCTCTATATCCATTGCCTTTAGCTCGTCCAGCTGCATGTGCACTTTCGGCTCTTCATTAGTTTTTGCATCCATATCATAGCACCAAGTCTCTTGAGGGCCTTTGCTCACGGCTTGAAGCATTTGAGGCATTGGACTTTGAAGATCTTGAGCTTCGGTCCCTTTCTCAATCACCTGCTCATTCCTTAAAGCCGTGCTAATTTGCTCCGCCCAACTCTGGAGATTCTCAATTGACTTCTCTTGCTCAATCAAGGTCTCCTCCGTCAATGCTATTGAATTAACCCACAAACTTTTCAATTTTGCCTTTTCTGTTTCAGCCTCAGAATCCATGTACTGAAGCTCATTGGTAGGAGTATTGTTGATTAGGGCCATCTGATCCTAAAAATTCTGGTTTGATAGTTCTTGGCTCCTAAGCATCTCCTCTTGGTTCGCTAAGCTCCTATACAGGACGTCCATTATTGACTGCTCTTCTTGTAAACATGGAGATTGGTATGTGGGGTCTGGTGTATACATTGGACTTGGCTCACAATATTGGTCTTGATAGCTCGCTAAAGAGTTTGTGTGATACCCCCAATCTTGTTGATAATTGGGATAAGCTTCATTGTAGGAGTAATCACCCCCATACTGCTCTTGTCCATAACTGATGGGATCTTGATGGCTCGTATAGCTTCCAGCACCATAATCATAAGTCACTGCCGTCTCTCGACTCTGCTGGGCTGTAACAATATCCAACTTCCTCGAAAGAACCTCTAACTATGCTGAAAGTGTAGCAATTGGGTCGACGCCATCATTCCCTATTTCCCTTGGTTGCTTTTTGCCTTGTGTAACACCATGGATGAAAATTTAGATCCATTGTACCTGAAAAGAGAATATAGGAAGAGAATTAAACAAAATAAAAATGTTTAAATTAAGACTAATTTTATTTAAACTAATGTTGGCAAATAGTTATCCAATTAATTCCCCCGGCAACGGCGCCAAAAACTTGTCTCGTTTTACCGATCAATATATCTGTGCATGTATACATAGTCAACAAGTAATAAAGTGTAAGTAAGATATCGTTCCCACGGAGAATTAACTGATAAAAGGTCGCCAAAGCACTAGCACATAATTATTTCAGTCTTATTTAAACGGGCAGTAAATTGTTTTAATTAAAAACTAAATTAAAACTAGACAAGTAATTAAACTTAAACTAAGTAATCCTAGAATAAAGTCATATAATGAAGATAAGAGATCCCAATTTCCCCTAATGATTCGTCTAAGTCGGCACACTCCCAATAGGTCAAATCAATAGCAATGGTTTATTAGCCGAGAACTCTAAAGTGAGAGAAGGCCATCTTTCGATGCACCTAATCCATATCACATGCAATCCACAGACGATAGAACGCACGTGAACACCCACATTACCTAAACCACTATATGTCTATGTGATTTACAAATAAATAAGGTTTAAGGTCAAGTCCTCTATTGACTACGAGCGGCGCTTTGGTATATGTCTATCCTAAGAACAAATCATACGTCCAACGTCGTGTGAACATACAATCGCCTGCTACCACAATTAGATCTAAACCTACACTTCGTCTTTCAAGTCCACATAGGTTACCACATTAATTGTAGAAATATCAAATAAACTACTCATTAGATTGCATTGAAACCTCAAAATAAAACCTAAGTCATAAATAACTCAAATATATTATCCACAAGGTTCAATAACATCATCCGAATATAAATGAATACAAGGAGAATATAGAGATAGAAAGTGCAAATCTTTGTTCGTTCTCCAAGCTTGGATCTTTGATGCTAATCCCTTGCTTTAATCTTCTTCTCTAACTAAACCCTAGAATCTAACTAACTAATTTAACCCTAATCTACTCCTAATCTAACTAAACAAGAAATTAAAAGGAAAATGAAGAACAAGCTAGTGCTTAAGGCCAATACTACTCCCTAGTGGAGATCGTTGACCAAATGGGGTGAGAAACCCTTAAATCAAGCCTTCTCCCATCTGTCTAAGCCAAAAGTCAAAGCTGGCCTGATTTTAGATTGGCGCAGCCGCGCATGGTAATGCCTTGGAGAGGGCACGTCCGCGCGGCTTGCCAGATTTTGCTTCTGCTGCTGCACCCATGCCATTCCTTCTTGCTTACTTTTAGCTTCATAGCATCCTCACATCCCATTGCTCCTTTGCCATGCCATCCTTATGCTTTAAGCCACTATCTGTGCTTTGCCCCATTTAGGCCATCTTTTGTCCTTTAAAACTCAATTTGCACTTGGAGAGTTCCTAAACATGAAAACTGTAAAACAAAGGAAAAACATATGAAAAGCACAATGATACTCGAGTTTAAGCCATGAAACAAGCTAGAAAATATCTAAATAAGTGGTCCTAAAAACACTTATCAATGGACTATTGTATGAATCTTGAAGCTTTGTTAAAATATGGTGATGTCTCTAATGTTAATGGAAGTGACCTATTCCATGAGTTGAGCTACTTAAAAGGAGCTATACCAAAAGAGGCAAAAAGGGCAGTGGATGTATTGCACTATTTGAAGCAAATGAAAGAGTGTTACCCAAATGCTTGGGTTGCTTACAAAATTCTATTAACCATACCAGTTACTGTTGTCTTTGCTGAGAGAAGTTTTTCAAAATTAAAGTTGATCAAATCTTATCTTCGATCAACTATGTCACAGGAAAAATTGAACAGTTTAGCTTTGTTGTCGAATGAAAAAGAGTTGGTTCAAAAGCTTGACTATTCAAGCTTAATAGAAACTTTTGCGGCCAAAAATATAAAAAGGGTAGTTTTTCAGTAATCAGGTACTGATCTTTGTAATTGTAAGATTTTTATTTGAACTCAATAGTATCCTATTAAGTGATATTGAAAATTATAGTCCTTTTTTTTTTATCATTTGTTGCTCTTGAATAAGTGACTTTTTTTTTTAATGTAAGGAGCCACAAATTTTATCTTCGCCTATAGCCTTGAAAATGTTAGGGCCGGCCCTGATTGTATTCTATAAGATTTTTCCCTGTTGAGGACTAAGGATAATTTTTTCTACATTAACTTAGTCATAATATTTTTTACTAGGCTAGTTGAGCTCACCCTTTTCTTTCATTGTTCTCCTCAGGAAATGAGAATGTCGCGGGGACTAGTCGGGGAATGGAGTGATGGTCCGAGATAGAGCTGTAGTAGTCCTCATTATTGTATGAAATATTATGATAATAATTGTAATGAGGACTTATTTGAGTGTTTATATTTTTGTATTATATACGATTTGTATTAAAACTCACAGTTTATGTGGTCGTATTTTGCACGACCGTATAATATAATAAAGATTTATATTTGGATTTTGTACCATGTATTGGCGACTCAGAATGGGTTGTGTGGACCTATTTTGGGGGCATCACAGTTGGTATCAGAGCTTAAGAATATGATCTCAGGCGGAGATCTGGGATTAGAACTAGGAGGGGAGAGACGAGTAAAAACCTTTCCTAGTATGTCCTACCTAAGCTTATGTGTTATTTAATTGGTCGGACGGAATTTATGGTTAATATGTGACATGTTAATTTCTTTAATTAACCATTGTTTGTGATAGTATTTGAGAATGGCAGCTGAAAATCTAAGCAATGGAGCATTTGAGACCATTGAGGCACCGCTAATCACCAACCAGGATAATGTGATGTCGGTAGAAGAAAAAAATTAGAAATATCTATGTAGTGATTGAAGAATTAATAGTTTCACCTGAGCTAGTCGCAAAGGTAGCAGCTGAGAGTGAAGAAGAAGAGGACCCTGAGGAGGATTTAGTAGGAGAGTTTTATGATCAAAATATAGAACTGCAAGATCATATTCGTGAGTTAGAAGAGCAGGGTGAAGAATGGCAGGCGGTCGTGGAACAAAGGGATGCAACAATTCAAGATTTTGCTACCCGATATGCGAAGCTTGAACAGAAGTTCTCTTTAGCAGATCATAAGATATTAGAGCTGGAATCTGAGAATGCTATTGTCAAAGTTCTGATGAAAGAAGAAACAACTAAACGAATGAGAATGGAGGATGCATGGGTAAAAGCCGCACGACGCGTTGATATTGTAGAAAGAGACGTCCGATGCAAGAAGGCCAAAATAGAAAATATGGATTTCACCTTTTGGACAACAATTGGGAGGATCCAACATCGAGTTTGGAAATACCCTGTGCAGAACGGTCAACCTCAATTCAATATGGATCGAAGAATAATGATTCAAGTCATGGATCAGGAGTGCGACAAAGTAGTTGAGGGTGGAATGTACTCTATAGCGAAGTTAAGTCTAGCTAGAACGGTGACACCAAAGGCTGTTCCAGACAAGTCAAAGCCGGTGGTTCAGGGAAGAGCATTTGTCATTACTACCCAAAAAGCGAGGAACCCGAACGAAGTTATCACGGGTAAGCTAGTCATAAACTCTTGCGAAGTATATATCTTATTAGATACCGGTTCTACCCATTCTTTTATTTCACCTGCTTGTGCTCAACGTTTGAACTTGACCTCTGACAAATTAGACTTTAACTTATCTGTTGAAACTCCGTTGGGAGAAACATTCGTCACATCCACAGTTTACAACTTTTGTTTGATTCAAATTGGTACCCTCACATTATCTGTTGATCTCATCTCTTTGAAAATACTTGCATTTGATGTGATTTTAGGAATCGACTGGTTAACCACTCATCATGCCAAAATTGATTATTTTCGTAATTTTGTCAGCTTTCATATTCCTAACCAACCTGTTATGCGAATTCAAACAACCAAACCACTAAAATCAAGCACTATTATTTCAAGTCAAAAAGCTATTCGTTTATTGAAAAATAGTTGTCAAGCTTTTTTAGCCCATGTCACCAATTTAAACAAGAATACGTCAGATTTGAATGATATTTCTATTGTTAATAAATTTTCTGATGTATTTCCCGAAGAACTTCCTGGCCTACCCCTGGAATGTGAAGTTGAATTCTTTATTGACATTGAACCCGGTACAAAACCCATTTCTAAAACCCCATATTGAATGGCTCCTATTGAACTTCAGGAGTTAAAGGTCCAACTATAAGAATTATTAGACATCGATTTTATTCGTCCTAGTACATCGCCTTGGGGTGCTCCTGTTTTATTTGTAATGATCGTGAATTTCAAACTTCATTATTAATTTAATATCTTATTTAAATTTTTATGAGTTAGCTTTGTGAGTTTATTAAAATCTTATGTGGTTATGTGATTATGTGAGTTGACCCTATGCAAATAAAATGCTATAATGTTATTAGAGGGAGTCACTAATGGTCTAATTAAATTAGTGGACTGGCCCTAAGTTTTAATATCAAAAGAATTGATAGTAATTAAATATTCAATCACTTGAATATAGTGTAGAGGTTTAATCGTGATTGATTAATTGATATTTGAGTAATTAATCGATAACGTATGAAATTATTGTTATTGAGAATAATAAAATGTAAGCATATAATTTATTAATAAATATAATGAGATTATATTTAACCGAGTAATTGTTTATACAAGCATGTGATACTAAACCTTTAATATATGGTAGTTAACTATATATTTTATATAGTACAAGGTGACACATTAATATGACTATACATTATAAACTATATAGTGAGATTAATGATATTATGTGAGTTACATGTTATGTGTGGGTAAAATTTAACGAATACCCTATTACCTTATATTAATATCAATAAACATTTTGATAATGCTTTAAATAAGTTATTATAATTATTATAATAACAGTTATCATGATAAGTAATAATAATACCCAATTGCTTTACATTCGGTGTTAATAAAATATACATGGAGTACATGTTGATATATATATGTACCCTTATTTGATTCATTGTAATGAGAAATTACATTTATAATTCATAACCCAAGCTATATAAAATGAATATGTATATATATATAACCTAAGATATATGGGATGGAATATAAACCTATATCATCTAACCTAAGTATGTATATTATATGTTCAAGTGTATAAGTTAAGTGTTGAGTATACATATGTACAAATGCAAGTTGTTGAGTTTGGCTTGTCCCATAATATGAGCTCATTTCATTATTCTCACGTGAACACATGGCTAGCTACTCTACTCCTTCCCTCAATCTCAGCAATATAGAGCTAATGAATAGATGGGGAGTGGGATTCATTTGTGAAATCATCACCTTTCACCAACTCTCTCTTATCCATTGAACATTCTTGCAATCCTTTGATTTAATATGGAAAGTAATTGAGTTGTCTGGTATTTCAATTGCCTATATAAGAGCTCTTCTCCTTCTCATTTTGAATTGCTGAGAATTTCATATAAGTATAGAATAGCGGGTAAGTTCTGTGAGAGTTATCAGTGAGGAATTAGTTTAGCAGCAAGTTCAGTTTCCATTTTTGTAGCAGAGGTATAACTTTATTTTTATTTTCTGAATTTTCTAAGTTATTGATTCTTGAATTGAACATAGATTGATTGATTAAGTGATTGGAATATGTTTGTTAAGTGCTATATAAGGTTATAATCATGTTAGTTATATAATGTAGCTGCAATAGAATCGAAGTCAATAAGAATTTCTGAGATGGGTTGTCAAAACTGTCGAAGCAGTTTTGCTTCTGGTTTGGCCGACACCCTGCGCAGCTGCTCCAGTTATGTACTGACCAGCGGCGTAGCTGCGCCAGGACCAGTTTCCAGATTCTATTTTCTATTAATGTGCTGTGATATACTAACATGCGATATACCATTGGAACAAGCATGTGAACATGATTAAACTATAAATATTTGTACATTACATGGCATAAGCATGAATAATCATGATAGTGTACACTATTGATGAAAAACTTTATGATTTTGAAATGAACTTATAGTTTCGATTGTGAACTTAGACACATACGTAACATGTGCGCATTCTGATATGTGTTAACCTATGATATCACTTTGAGCAAGCATGAAAACTAATATTAACTCGTGGTAGTTGATACTAAATGTATGTTCATGGCCATGTTGGTATGTGTTAAGAGACGTAAAGCTTTATAGTTTTATAAATGAACTTAGGATTTGTTAAATTGAACTTGTCATGAGCATATGAGTACCATGTGTATTCTGATTTTATGAACTTGATAGTATGGTTTATATTGACATGAAGAGCATGTTTAAAGTGTTAATCATGCACTAGCATACTTGATTGAAAGATTCAAGAGGTTTTTCAAGAAAAACTTAAGACTTTCAAAGTAAACTTGACCGAGGTTAATGTCTTTTAGTTTCTGACCATATGGGAACGTTCATGTGAATTTGTTATGTGTTCAAAGACATGTGAGTTAGGATCACAAGACACTTAACATGTACTATGATGCCTTTATTGACTTAGTGTGATTTTTCAACGAAAAGCTTAGGACGTGAAAGATTATATCATCGATTACCATGTGAGTTATGTTATGAGCATGCAAGCATGAACATTAAGATTTCATTATAGACATATTGACATGAACCTCAGTTGTTTATACATGGATTTCGCATATACACGCATATTTATAGAAAATAAATTTCTAAGGCATAACCTATGTGATTTAAGTATATATGAGTAATATACGCACAAGCATGCTTACTAAGTATAGTTAGTCCTTGATGTGGTAATATGACTATGTAGCTAACCCTCGTAACATGGAATTGATTAACTTAAGGTATGTGAATTACCAGCATGAAGACATGATTTTGAATTGAATAGGGTGAGCATGCTAGGATTCAAACTTGAAAGTATATTCTTGAAGCATGATTACTTAAAATGGCTAAATGTTCAAACCTATGTTGATGTATAGATACTAGATATTCTAGCACTATTAAATCAAGGACAAAGTTAATTATTTATAGACCTAGTCAAAGTGATTGACTTACGTGAATTACATGATAAATTTATATAATGATTAGATTCTTGTAAGTGTAGACTCGTATTAGTTTACACATCCTAATTGGAATACCAACTTATTAATGTTAGGTTATTTAAGTGAGATTTAATTAAAGCTAGAACTTATTTGTAGCTGAGCAATCAGACAAGTTCCCTATCTCACACAACTTTGAATATTGTGAAAGTTTCTGAACTTCACTTTCTATTGTGCAAGTTTCCTATCCTTTTCATATCGTATTGAACAGGTTATTATTGTGTTGCTAGTTATTTATTGATGCTTGGACCTTATTTCCAAGTATGCTTTTAATTACTTTGCAATTATTCCACATCGATCTTATTGATATTCGCACTTGGTGCACTTGAGTTCGTACAGTCTTGGACTTGTACATTGTTTAAAGTTCTATAATTCTTGAACTGCGTCATATAGAGTCTGAACCCTTGTTTGGTCAGACAATTGTATGAAATTTTATAAAAGCTATCCAAATCAATTGATGGTAAGGATTCTTAGACTGAAAAGAACACCCCTTATATATAGGGGAGTACCCCATGTATCTAGTATAAAGATACAAACAACAGAGTTGAATGTTATGCATATACATGGCGTACGCGAGGCTGATCCCCTCAAGTACTTATTCTGTGACGAACGAGAATTTTGTAAAGATATTTGAATATTTATTGAAATAAATAAATATTTTTAATGATTTAATTATTGAGTTAAATAATTAATTCATGAATTTGTGGTAGATTAATTAAATTATATGTGTGACATTAATTAAATTAATGTGTAGTAATTTAATAGTTCAAAGTATATATTTAATTGAGTTTATTGGATTAAATGAATTAATTAAATAAGCATAATGTACTTTAATTAATTTAGTAGTTAATTAAAGAATTAATGAATTGACATAATTAATAAATAAAAATATTAATTATGTGACAATGTGAATTAATGTAAAGTTATTATTATTTTATTTAATTGATTTAAATAAAATTAATTAGGTAATTAGTAGTGTGACTATTAACTATATTATAAGAGTTTATTAAAATAAAGGGAAAGGAAGAAAATAAGAAAGCCAAACGAGGCCTTAATAGGAGTTAATTTGCAACGGATATAATTTATACGTATAATACCCATATCATATCGACATTTGTTATTATTATTTGGGTTAGAAAGTCAGAGAAAGTTTGTGAAGTCAGAGAGAAAAAAAGAAGAAGAATAAGAGATTGAGAGAGGAAGAATTGAGAAATCAATTGTGTTTTTTTGATTTATCTTCACTACTAAGGGTAATCCCTTCTTTTCAAGTTTTCAAAATTGATATTTCTTCATTACGTGTTTTTAAGTTTTCTGTGAAAATTGGGTTTCCCAATTGGGTTACGATATGGCTTTATCTATTGGGTATGGAATCATAACGTGTTTTTCTAACATATAATCATGTTTTAAAGGATCAATTTTATATAATTTGGCCTTAATTGGGTTTTTCAAATATTTACAGAGTTTTTATACGTCTTTGTAAAAACTCTCTGTTAAGAATCATTTTGGAAAATTAAAGTATGAGGTTATCATATATGTGACCGTAGATGTTAGTATTATGTGTTAGATGATGTATCCATGATTTACACTAATCACATCAAATAACTTTCTTAATAAATGGGTTTTATGAAACTACAGAGTATTGAATATGGGTGAATAACCCGTATGGGTTAAATTAATGATTGAATCATATGTTTATATTTAAATTGATACATGAATATGATTGTATATGTTAAAACAAAGAAAATAAAATTGGAATGAGTGGATTCGGTGTAGTAACAAATCTGCAATGAGAAATTTTATATTTTTCTTTAAAGTTTGCAAAATGTTGAAGAACAGTGAAATTAAAAGTGTTTAGATTGTGTAACTATGTGATTATGATTGTTAAGAACATGATATAAGTGTTGTATAATATTTTTATGAAGTTTATACTTCATGGGTAACGTTATTAATCAGTGTAATTCTGTGAATTGGGAGAAAATGGGAGAAAATCTGTGTTCGTTCGCGAACTTCAGATTCTGAAATTCCGCAGCCGCGCGCGCCGCGTTTGTCCGAAAATTTTGAAAAAAATAAAATAAAATTGCTAAGTGTTGAAAATTTGTGAAATATGTTTTGAGTCTAATGAACATGAACACATATTGTATAAATATGATAAAATATTGATATGAGTTTAATAATTTATGTTATGTAATTAATTAATAAATAAATTACGTGACTTAAACTATTATTTGTAAAGGTTAAATAATGTGTTATAAACATTAAGACATTATTTTAAATCTAATTAACATGAAGATATGTTATGTATGTAATAAGTTATAAATACAAGTTAATAACTTAAGTTACGTGATTAATTAACAAGTTAATTAATCAACGTAAACCATTATTTGAAAACCTAATAATGAGTTTGAAGAATACTATTGTAAATCAATAATCATATCGAACTTGTGATTAATTGATATTGTAAATGTGTGATAGGTAAGAGTAATTAAAGAAGTGAGAAATAATTGTAGCTTGTGCACGAGGCAAGTTTTCTATCCGTAACTTATTATTATTGTTGGGCAAGTTTCCTAAACTAAACTCTTAAAATTAAGCAATTGCTATGCTTAATTACTATTATTGAGCAAATTCTTACTCTTGAATATCCAAGTTTAGAATTTTACATGAGATGTCATGATTCTTTTAAAAGTATCATTTAAGTGTACAATACTTATTCGATTGTATACCTTGAGAAGTTAATGTTCAATTTGAATATCATTTATTGAGTTATCCAACCAACTTTATTTGGTACGGATTCTGATGTCAAACTGAGATGAACAACCCTAATATAGGGGATTAATGAAGATGCTTTAAGCGTTAAGATAATGTTCACAGTATCAGTACGAAGGGCTGATCTCCTTAAGTACGAGAAGTAAAGTCTATAGTCTTATGACTATTAAAGGTTGGAAAGGTTAATATACTTGACAACCTTAGACTCGGTTCAAGGTCTTAATGACCCTCAGAAGTAATTTGACTCTCGATTAATATTCTTGATTCAAAAGTTGAGAAGTAATTTGACTCTTGATTAATATTCTTGATTCAAATGTTGAGCTTTCTATTATTCAGAATTCTTTCACTCGCATGTTATTATTCTGTCATATTTTTATACTTGCGGGCATTCGTGCTCACTCTTGCATAATAACATTGCAGCTAATAATGAATGAAGTGATGTACCTTCTAGTAGCAAGGGCAAAGGAAAAGCTAACAAGTGTTGATGTTAGGAATGTTAAAGTTCAAGATTTATGTGTGATGACTTAAGACTTATTTATTTATGTTTCCGCAACAGAGATTTAAGGTTAAGTTTAACCTGGGATTTATGATGTATTTTTATTTCAGATGATGTAAGATGATGATTTATTTATCTAATAAATGAATTTCATTATTTATGGGTAGATAGTTGTATGATATTGGAACAGTGAACACCAAATCCTGTGAAAATTAAGATACCGGATTTGGGAGTGTCACAAGTTGGTATCAAAGCCGTAGGTTATGAACCTTAGGTGGGGGGAAAACCTTAGGATAGTAGCCTTCGTGAAGATAGTAATGACAACTCTGATTGAGTTCTAAGAAAGAAAATAAAATTACCTTATGTGCTATGTGCTTATGTGTTCATACTTGTTAGAGTATTAATTAGCATCACGTAAAAACTAAGACTTAAAACTTATTTTGTCAGGATGTCAGATACTGGAGGAGCTAGTCAGCCCAGGGATGTTGTACCCCTAGAGACTTGAGATGAGGAGCCCCGGGACATACATACTGTCTGGGAGCAGTTAGTACAGCCTGGGTGAGAAATGCACGACGTGCAGATCTGGCAGAGGATGATGCGCGTGCGAAGAGAGTTAAGGTTGCAGAGACGTGCTACACGTTTCTGAGGGCAATGGATGAGGCCCAGGACCGAGTTATGAGATATCCAATTCAGTTCGAGGGACTGCCTGGGTATATGTTAGATCGCAGGACTATGTCCCGCATTATAGAGGAGGAACGTAGTGAAGCTGTCCGACGCCTTAGTAGGCCGTGATAGGACAATATGATATTGTTAATGTTTAAATAATCATAAATAATGTAAATTCCGATGTGATTATAAAAAAAAGAATATTGTGATAATGTAAATCCTGTAGAAACGTTATTTCAGGATAGTTGATATAAATGGCAGAAATACTATCATATTGTACTAAAAGCTTTTGGTTTTAATAAAATAATAAAGTTGTTTAAGATGATATGGGTTAAGTGAGTATGTTAAAGTATTTAACATTTTGTGATACTCTTTGGAATAGTTAATGTAAATTCCGATGTGATTAAAAACAAAGGAATATTTTGAGAAACTAAATCCTGAAGATTCTTTATATTGGGATAGTTGAAGTAAATTGCAGAGATGCTATAGTACTATGTTTAAAACTTTTGATTTAAATAAAATATCAAAGGTTATTTAAAAAGAAAAGAATTAAAGTGGGTATGTTAAATATTTGAGTTAAGTCTTAAATATTTAAGAGATTGAATAAAGATCTAATGAGCGTATATTCTTAACAGAAATATGACGCCAAGAAGGAGACAAAATCGTCGACAAGCCCAAGAAGGGTCAACCAATAACAACAATGATGCCAATGAGAACCCCGTTCAGCAGTTGGTAAATCTGTTGGCTGGAGTGATGAACAATCAGCCTCAAGCTCCACCAAACACCTCATTTAAAGACTTTAAGGCAGTGGGACCGCCAGATTTTAAGGGTTCCACGAACCCGATAGAAGCTCAGACTTGGGTTATGGAAATGGAAAAAAAATTTGAGGTCGCCCGAGTTAGGGAGGACCAGAAGACCGCCTACGCGACATTTATGTTAAAATCAGAAGCCAGCTACTGGTGGCAGGCAAATAAGATCAGGCGAGGAGAAGGAGTAATAACCTGGGAAAGGTTTAAAGAAATGTTTTTCGAGATGTATTTCCCGACAAGCTCCTAGAATCAAATAGAGGTGCAGTTTCTGAAGTTGAAGCAGGGGAATATGTCTGTGCCCGACTACGCGGCAAAGTTTAACAAATTGTCTAGGTTTGCCCAATATCAGGTGCATACTGACGAAAGAAAGGCTAGACATTTTGAACAGGGACTGAAACCCTGGTTGTATAGCAAGGTGTCAATGTTTCAATTGAACACTTTTGCTGGAGTTCTGGAGAAGGCCATTCTCGCTGAAGGTGGAAGCGAAGCGGTGTCTAAGTACAATCAGGATCAAAAGAAGAAGAAGAATGATAGTGAAGGAAACAATAAGGCTAGTGGCAGTCACACAGGGGGAACTAATAATCATAAACGAAAATGGAATGACAACCCGTCGTTTGTAAGTCAGCAAGGTAGTCAGAAGAAAAAGTTAGAACCATGCCCAACCTGTGGGAAGACTCATTTGGGAGTCTGCATGAAAGGAAAAAGAGTTTGCTACAATTGTGGTTAAGAAGGCCACATAGCACCTAACTGCCCTAACCCTAAGAAGGGTGCCTGCTACACGTGTGGGTCAAAGGATCACTTGGCTAGAGACTATCCAAAGAAGGCATCTGGAGGGGCAGGGTCAGGTGGACATAAGGGAAATAATAGTGGAAATCCTCTTACCATTACCGGACCGACTTTGACAAACCGACCAACTGCAAGGACATTTAACATGACCGTACAAGACGCTGTGCAGTCTCATGATGTGGTGTCAGGTATCATTCCGCTCAATAAAGTCAATGCTTATGTTTTATTTGATTCGGGTGCTACTTGTTCATTTATATCCGATGACTTTGCAAAGAATTTAGAATTGCTTAAAGACGAATTAGAAATCCCTATGAACATAGAGATTGCGAACAAGGAAGTAATTCCTGTTAAGTATATATACAAGAACTGTAGAGTGGATATTAAGGGTAAAGTTATGAATGTAGATCTTATCCCGATTAAACTTGGGGAATTTGACGTTATCTTGGGAATGGATTGGTTATTCAATTATGGAGCAGTAATTGATTGCCAGAAGAAATGTATTAACCTTATGACTCCGTCAAAGGTTGTGTTTTATGGCAGCAAATTGCCTAGACAAGCGAGTTGTCTGATGATGATGCAGGCCAGGAAGTTATTAAGCCAGGGCTGTGTGGGGTATTTAGCTTACATAGTCGATAGTCGTAAAGAGAATCCAAAGTTAGAAGAAATACCAGTCGTAAGAGACTTCGTGGATGTTTTCCCAGATGATCTGCCAGGACTTCCGCCTGACAGGGAAGTAGATTTTGTTATCGATTTGGTGCCAGGAACGGCTCCAATATTGAAAGCACCGTACCGGATGGCTCCGGTAGAAATGAAGGAATTGATCGTAGAGCTACAAGAGCTGTTGGACAAGAAATATATTCAACCGAGCATATCACCGTGGGGACCGTCGGTATTATTTGTTAAGAAGAAGGATGGAACGATGCGACTCTGCATCGACTATAGAGAATTGAACAAGGTTACCATTAAGAATAGGTATCCGTTGCCAAGGATTGATGATCTGTTTGATCAATTAAAAGGGGCGAGATATTTCTCGAAGATAGACCTGAGAAGTGGTTATCATCAGTTGAAGGTAAGGCCAGAAGATGTCCCAAAGACAGCGTTTAGGACACGATATGGTCACTACGAATTTTTGGTTATGTCATTTGGTCTAACAAATGCACCTGCAGCATTTATGGGCGTAATGAATGGAGTGTTCAAGCCGTTTCTGGACAAATTCGTAGTGATTTTTATTGATGATATATTGGTCTATTCTAAGACTAAGGAAGAACATGTTGAGCATTTGAAGTTGACGTTAGAAGTATTAAGAAGAGAGAAGTTGTACGCCAAATTCTCAAAGTGTGAATTCTGGATTGAAAGGGTGCAATTTCTCGGACATGTGATTGATAAGGACGGAATTTCGGTGGATCCCTCCAAAGTCGAAGCGGTGATGAATTGAGATCAGCCGAAAACACCGTCGGAAGTAAGAAGTTTTCTTGGATTAGCTGGTTACTATAAACGATTTATTCAGGATTTTTCCAAGATCGCCACTCCATTAACGAATTTGACTAGGAAAGTTGTGAAATTCGTTTGGACGGAGAAGTGTGAGGAAAGTTTTCAAGAACTTAAGAGAAGGTTAAGTATAGCACCTGTATTGTCCCTTCCGGATGACATAGGAAATTTTGTGGTATATAGGATGCGTCGCATAAAGGGCTAGGCTGTGTGCTTATGCAAAATGGCAGAGTCATTGCGTATGCGTCACGACAACTAAAAGATTACGAGAGGGGATATCCAACCCATGATTTGGAATTGGCTGCGGTGGTATTCGCTTTAAAGATTTGGAGACACTATCTCTATGGGGAGAAGTGTGAAATATATACAGACCATAAGAGTCTGAAGTACATTTTCAGACAGAAAGACTTGAATATGTGCCAAAGAAGGTGGCTGGAGTTAATAAAGGATTATGATTGTGATATCTTATACCACACAGGCAAAGCGAATGTTGTAGTCGACGCCTTAAGCAGAAAGGGTCGGGAAAAGTTGATGATGCTGACAGCACAGGAAGAATTGATTTCAGCAATGGAAAAGCTGGAATTGGAAGTAGGATGTCCAATGAAGACTAACGAGAAACTGTTCCAAATGCAAGCTGGTATAACTTTTTTGGATAAGGTTAAAGAAGTTCAAATTCTGGATAAGGAATGTGAGGAAGTAAAGAAAAAGATATCTGAAGGGACTGAACTTAGATTTAAACTGGACAGTGAAGGATTATTGAGGTTTGAAAGTAGAGTTTGGGTACAGCCAATACCATAAATCAAGGAGGACATTCTGAGCGAGGCTCATAGTTCGAGGTATTCCATTCACCCTGGAAGTACCAAGATGTATCAGGATTTATGACAACACTTTTGGTGGCCAAACATGAAGAAAGACGTTGCCGATTGTGTTGCCAAGTATCTGACTTGCCAAAGGGTCAAGGCAGAACACCAAAGACCAAGTGGTTTGTTACAACCTTTAGAAATCCTAGAATGGAAATGGGAACATATTACAATGGATTTTGTTGTTGGCCTTTCGACGACTCAGGAAGGCTATGATGCAGTATGGGTTATCGTCGACCAATTAACGAAATCCACACACTTTCTTCCGATCAAAATCAGATTTAACCTCGAACAATTGGCGAAGTTATATGTAAAAGAGATTGTTTCGAGGCACGGGGTGCCAGTGTTAATTATTTCTGACTATGATCCACGCTTCACATTGAATTTTTGGAAGCGACTGCAACAATGCATAGGAACACAGTTGAGGATGAGCACCGCTTATCACCCTCAGACTGACGGGCAAAGTGAAATAACGATCCAAACATTAGAGGATATGCTTAGAGCTTGGATAATGGATTTTAAAGGCAATTGGGATGATCATTTGCCGCTTGTAGAATTTGGTTATAATAATAGTTACCACACTAGTATTGGTATGCCGCCTTACGAAGCATTGTACGGTAGAAAGTGCAGAACTCCACTGTACTGGGATGAAGTTGGTGAAAGACAATTGCTAGGACCAGAGTTAGTCCAACAAACGGCAGAAATAGTTAAAGTGATTCGGACAAGATTAGTAGCGGCTCAAGATAGGCAGAAGAAATACGCCGATCCACACCGCAAGAATGTAGAGTTTGAATAGGGTAGTTTTGTATTTTTGAATGTCTCTCCTTGGGAGGGTAAGATCAGATTTGGTAAGAAGGGAAAATTGAGCCCGAGGTTCATTGGACCCTTTGAGGTACTCCGAAGAATTGGAGAAGTAGCCTATGAGGTAGCTTTACCTCCGGCACTGGAGCATGTCCACAACGTTTTCCATGTGTCGGTATTACGACGTTATAAACCTGATTACAAACATGTGATAGAATATGAACCCCTACAATTTGAGAAAGATTTATCATACGAAGTAGTTCCTGTTCAGATAGTTGACAGGAAAGAGCAAGTTCTCAGGAACAAAGTAATACCTTCTGTTAAGGTAATTTGGAGGAACCACAACGCTGAAGAAGCTACGTGGGAACTCGAAGAGAATATGATGAAAAATTATCCACACTTATTTTCATGAATAGGTGAACGTGATTCTGGGGACAGAATCCTTTTAAGGGGAGAAAGATGTGACAAACGAGAGTTTTGCAAAGTTGTTTGAATATTTATTGAAATAAATAAATATTTTGGTTATGAAAATGTGATGGGACGAAATTATTAATCGAACCGTGATTCTGAGGACAGAATCCTTTTAAGGGGGGAAAGATGTGACGAACGAGAATTTTGTAAAGATATTTTAATATTTATTGAAATAAATAAATATTTTTAATGATTTAATTATTGAGTTAAATAATTAATTCATGAATTTGTGGTAGATTAATTAAATTATATGTGTGACATTAATTAAATTAATGTGTAGTAATTTAATAGTTCAAAGTATATATTTAATTGAGTTTATTGGATTAAATGAATTAATTAAATAAGCACAATGTACTTTAATTAATTTAGCAGTTAATTAAAGAATTAATGAATTGACATAATTAATAAATAAAAATATTAATTATGTGACAATGTGAATTAATGTAAAGTTATTATTATTTTATTTAGTTAATTTAAATAAAATTAATTAGTTAATTAGTAGTGTGACTATTAACTATATTATAAGAGTTTATTAAAATAAAGGGAAAGGAAGAAAATAGGAAAGCCAAACGAGGCCTTAATAGGAGTTAATTTGCAACGGATATAATTTATACGTATAATACCCATATCATATCGACATTTGTTATTATTATTTGGGTTAGAAAGTTAGAGAAAGTTTGTGAAGTTATAGAGAAAAGAAGAAGAAGAAGAGATTGAGAAAGGAAGAATTGAGAAATCAATTGTGTTTCTTTGATTTATCTTCACTACTAAGGGTAATCCCTTCTTTTCAAGTTTTCAAAATTGATATTTCTTCATTACGTGTTTTTAAGTTTTCTGTGAAAATTGGGTTTCCCAATTGAGTTACGATACGGCTTTATCTATATGGGTATGGAATCATAACGTGTTTTTCTAACATATAATCATGTTTTAAAGGATCAATTTTATATAATTTGGCCTTAATTGGGTTTTTCAAATATTTACAGAGTTTTTATACGTCTTTGTAAAAACTCTCTGTTAAGAATCATTTTGAAAAATTAATGTATGATGTTATCATATATGTGACCGTAGCTGTTAGTATTATGTGTTAGATGATGTATCCATGATTTACACTGATCACATCAAATAACTTTGTTAATAAATGGGTTTTATGAAATTACAGAGTATTGAATATGGGTGAATAACCCATATGGGTTAAATTAATGATTGAATCATATGTTTATATTTAAATTGATACATTAATATGATTGTATATGTTAAAACAAAGAAAATAAAATTGGAATGAGTGGATTCGGTGTAGTAACAAATCCGCAATGAGAAATTTTATATTTTTCTTTAAAGTTTGCAAAATGTTGAAGAACAGTGAAATTAAAAGTGTTTAGATTGTGTAACTATGTGATTATGATTGTTAAGAACATGATATAAGTGTTGTATAATATTTTTATGAAGCTTATACTTCATGAGTAACGTTATTAATCAGTGTAATGATGTGAATTGGGAGAAAATTGGAGAAAATCTGTGTTCATTCGCGAACTTCAGATTCTGAAATTCCGCAGCCGCGCGGCCGCGTCGGCTACAAGGCAAAATGGTGCGCGGCCGCACCTGTCCGAAAATTTTGAAAAAAATAAAATAAAATTGCTAAGTGTTGAAAATTTGTGAAATATGTTTTGAGTCTAATGAACATGAACACATGTTGCATAAATATGATAAAATATTGATATGAGTTTAAAAATTTATGTTATGTAATTAATTAATAAATTAATTACGTGGCTTAAACTATTATTTGTAAAGGTTAAATAATGTGTTATAAACATTAAAACATTATTTTAAATCTAATTAACATGAAGATATGTTATGTATGTAATGAGTTATAAATACAAGTTAATAACTTAAGTTACGTGATTAATTAACAAGTTAATTAATCAACGTAAACCATTATTTGAAAACCTAATAATGAGTTTGAAGAATACTATTGTAAATCAATAATCATATCGAACTTGTGATTAATTGATATTGTAAATGTGTGATAGGTAAGAGTAATTAAAGAAGTGAGAAATAATTGTAGCTTGTGCACGAGACAAGTTTTCTATCCCTAACTTATTATTATTGTTGGGCAAGTTTCCTAAACTAAACTCTTAAAATTAAGCAATTGCTATGCTTAATTACTATTATTGAGCAAATTCTTACTCTTGAATATCCAAGTTTAGAATTTTACATGAGATGTCATGATTCTTTTAAAAGTATCATTTAAGTGTACAATACTTATTCGATTGTATACATTGAGAAGTTAATGTTCAATTTGAATATCATTTATTGAGTTATCCAACCAACTTTATTTGGTACGGATTCTGATGTCAAACTGAGATGAACAACCCTAATATAGGGGATTAATGAAGATGCTTTAAGCGTTAAGATAATGTTCACAGTATCAGTACGAAGGGCTGATCTCCTTAAGTACGAGAAGTAAAGTCTATAGTCTTATGACTATTAAAGGTTGGAAAGGTTAATATACTTGACAACCTTAGACTCGGTTCAAGGTCTTAATGACCCTCAGAAGTAATTTGACTCTCGATTAATATTCTTGATTCAAAAGTTGAGAAGTAATTTGACTCTTGATTAATATTCTTGATTCAAATGTTGAGCTTTCTATTATTCAGAATTCTTTCACTCGCATGTTATTATTCTGTCATATTTTTATACTTGCGGGCATTCGTGCTCACTCTTGCATAATAACATTGCAGCTAATAATGAATGAAGTGATGTACCTTCTAGTAGCAAGGGCAAAGGAAAAGCTAACAAGTGTTGAGGACTTGTGTTGATGTTAAGAATGTTAAAGTTCAAGATTTATGTGTGATGACTTAAGACTTATTTATTTATGTTTCCGCAACAGAGATTTAAGGTTAATTTTAACCTGGGATTTATGATGTATTTTTATTTCAGATGATGTAAGATGATGATTTATTTATCTAATAAATGAATTTCATTATTTATGGGTAGATAGTTGTATGATATTGGAACAGTGAACACCAAATCCTGTGGAAATTAAGATACCGGATTTGGGGGTGTCACATATTCTGTAGCCAGTAACCAAAGGGTCAATCAGCTATTGATTCCATTGGAGTTTTATAGTTCGAAGTCTACTTGACTATCAGTTATTCTAAAAGCAATCATTATTCTTGCTTCCGATATTCGTATTGTTGAATTCATTGTCAGATATTTTCTATTCATCATGATATATCCTTTATTATTGTATTTAAACTTGTTGACATTCTTACTATATCATGACTTCTATTGCAGTTAAGCCCGAGACTTCAAGGAAGGACAAGGGTAAAGGAAATATGTAGTAATAGTTTGCAAGGAGCAGACTTTATTGTATGATTAGTTTAATTACTATTATGTAATATGAACCCTAATGATTATTCTAGGGTATGTTTGTATATTGTATTAAGGTTATCGAATCTTGGGACTAGTAACACCTTTTGAATGAACGACGTACGTTTATTAAATTCCGCATTTTAGTTATCGTATGTTGTTTAGAGGTGAATGTTTGTACTGTATCGTGACGACCGGACCGGGGTCAGAGAGCCCGGATTCGGGGGTGTCACAGGTTGGTATCAAAGCTGTAGGTTATAAACATTAGGAATGCAAAACCTAGGTTATAACCTTAGTAGAAAACTGAAGTAGAGTATGTAAGTGATGGGTTGAGGAGATCCATCGAGTTTTATTGTGATACTAAAGTTGTTTATTTGAATCAAATATGATTGATAGACGTCTTAAACTTCTTAATGCTAACATGAATAGCATATCACGTAAAGCCTAGGAGACTACCACGAAACTAGAGGGAGAAAGGATCCGTTAACAACGGAGGGGGAAATGCTGACCCAATGCAGAACTTCGTTGACTTGTTAACAGAAGCAATGCAAAATAGACCCCCGCTAGCAGCAGGGCAGCCAGGACATCACTTAGCTAGCTTCAAGGATTTTAAATTGGTAGGACCATGGGAGTTCCAGGGAACTTTAGATCCAATCGAAGCTCAAACCTGGATAGAAGAGATGGAGAAAGTGTTTGAGGTCGCACGGGTGGCCGAAGCACAGAAGATGAGTTTTACCACTTTCATGATGAAGGGCGAAGCTAATTATTGGTGGAAAGCCAATAAGGGACGAACAGGCGAAGGAGTTATACCTTCGGACAAATTTAACGAGCTATTCCTCGAGAATTACTTCTCGGAGAATACGCAACAGGATATGGAGATTAAGTTTTTGGAACTGAAATAAGGTAGTATGTCAGTCGCTGAGTATGTGGCAAAATTTAACAAGTTGGCCCGATTCGCTTCACATCAGGTTGACACGGTGGCCAGGAAGGCATAAGGTTTGAATTAAGACTAAAACCTTAGGTGCAGAAAGCAGTCGCGGTATTAAAGATTAAGACTTACTCTGATCTATTGGAAAGGGCTATCATTGCAAAAGGAGGCAATGAAGCCATAGCATGATTTAAACAAAAAAAGAAGACCGGACATGAAGGACAGAAGTGGGAAGCAGCGGAGGCAACAACTTCAAACGTAAATGGACGGAGTGCCAATCCTCTGGAGGTAACAAGTCTGGGGGAGATGCCAAGAAAAGTGGAAAGTGCAACAACTGTGGGAGGAATCACTCGGGGGAGTGCATGAAGGGAAAGAGTGTTTGTTATCATTGTGGACAACAGGGGGACGTGGCTCCTCAGTGTCCAAACAAGCAAAAAGGAGGATGTTTCTCGTGTGGAGCCCCAGACCACCAAATCAAGGACTGCCAGAAGAAAAAGGGCGATGCAGCTAGCGGCAACCGCAACAAAAATAACAACAACGGACTGAGTATCGGAGGGCCAGCCAGCCAAGCCAACAGACCAACGGCACACACGTTCAATATAACCGTACAGGATGTGGTGGAGTCCAAGGACGTGGTGTCAGGTATCATCCCAATCAACAATATAGATGCCTATGTGTTATTTGATTCGGGTGCTACCTGCTCTTTTGTTTCTGAAAAATTTGCTAAACGGTTAGACTTACCCCGTGAAAGATTAGAACACCCTATGAACATAGAAGTAGCGAACCAGAAAATTATCCCCATAGAATACATTCATAGGAACTGTTATACCGAATTGCAAGGATTTAAGCTCAAAGTGGATTTGATACCGATTCGTTTGGGGGAGTTTGATGTAATCCTTGGAATGGATTGGTTATCGATCCATGGAGCAGTTATAGACTGTAAGAAGAAGTGTGTACATCTTCAAACTCCGAATAAGTCGAAGGTGGTATTTTATGGTAGTAAATCGTCGAGATAATCTGATTCTCTGATGATTGTGCAAGCGCAGAGATTGCTTACGAAGTGTATAGGTTATTTGGCTCACGTGGTTGATACTCGACCAATCGAGGGTGAACTGGGTCAGATACCTATTGTAAGGGAATTCTCCGATGTCCTCCAAGACGAGATTCTGGGATTTCCACCGGATAGAGAGATAGAGTTTGTTATTGATTTGGCACTAGGGACAGCACCGGTATACAAAGCGACGTATCGTATGGCACCGGTAGAGATGAAAGAACTGATGGCTCAATTACAAGAGTTATTAGATAAGGGATACATTTAACCAAGTGTATCACCGTGGGGAGCACCAGTCTTATTTGTAAAGAAGAAAGATGGGTCGTTAAGACTTTGTATCCACTATCGAGAGTTGAATAAGGTCACCGTTAAGAACAAGTATCCGCTACCCAAGATCGACGGTCTGTTTGATCAATTGAAGGGGGCAAAATACTTTTCAAAGATTGACTTGAGGACCAGTTATCACCAATTGAAGGTGAGGGCGGAGGATATTCCAAAGACGACATTCAGAACTCGGTATGGACACTTTGAGTTTCAGCTAATGTCATTCGGATTGATAAACGCGCCGACAGTATTTATAGACTTGATGAACAGAGTGTTCAAATAATATTTGGATAAGTTCGTTGTCGTATTCATCGATGACATTTTGGTGTATTCAGAGACGTAGGAAGAACACTCCGAGCATCTTCGGATAGTGTTGGAGATATTAAGGAGGGAGAAGCTGTATGCAAAAATCTCCAAGTGTTAGTTTTGGTTAAAGAGAGTGCAGTTTTTGGGGCATGTTATCGACAAGAATGGTGTTTCGGTGGATCCGGCAAAAGTTAAAGCGATTATCAATTGGGAGCAGCCGAAGACACCAACAGAGATCAGGAGTTTTTTAGGATTAGCTGGCTACTATCGGAGATTCATCCAAGATTTTTTGAAGATAGCATCGCCATTGACCAATGTTACTAGAAAGACAGTTAAGTTCGTTTGGACGTAGAAATGTGAAGAGAGTTTCCTAGAATTGAAGAAGAGGCTTAGTTAAGCACCTGTGTTGGCTTTACCGGACAACACGGGAGGGTTTGTAGTGTATAGTGATGTGTCACACAAGGGTCTTGGCTGTGTACTAATGCAGCACGGCAGGGTCATGGCGTACGCTTCACGACAACTGAAAGATTATGAGAAGGGTTATCCGACTCATGACCTGGAGTTAGCAGCGGTAGTTTTTTCCTTGAAGATTTGGAGGCATTATTTGTATGGCATGAAGTGTGAAATATATACGGATCACAAGAGTCTGAAGTATATTTTCACGCAAAAAGAGCTAAACATAAGGCAGCGCTGATGGCTAGAATTGATCAAAGATTATGATTGTGAGATTCTGTAGCATCCAGGCAAAGCAAATGTAGTGGCAGATGCCTTGAGCAGAAAAGGCAGGGAGAAGTTACTGAAGCTAACCATTCAAGAGGACTTGGTGAAAGATTTTGAACGACTAGACTTGGAGGTTAAGTATCCGATAGAGACCAACAAGAAATTATTTACAGTGACAACGAGTTCGACTTTATTGGATAAGGTTAAAGAGGCACAAGAGAAGGACGAAGATTGCAATAACATCAAGAAGTGATTGGCTCAAGGTGATGAATTGAAATACAAGAGTGTAGCAATGGAATGCTAAGATTTGAAGGACGAATTTGGGTACCGTTAGTACCGGAGCTAAGGGAGGAGATTTTACAAGAAGCGCACAGTACGAGATACTCGATACACCTAGGAAGCACAAAGATGTACCAAGATTTCATCACTTTTGGTGGCCAAACAAGAAGAGGGAGGTTGCGGAATGCGTAAGAAGATGTCTAACATATCAGAGAGTCAAGGCAGAGCACCAACGACCAAGCGGGTTATTACAGCCGTTATAAATTCTAGAGTGGAAATGGGAGCACATCACGATGGACTTTGTGGTGGGACTTTCGGCAACGCAAAAAGGGCACGACGCCATATGGGTGATTGTAGATCGTCTTACTAAGTTAGCTCACTTTTTACCGATTAAGATTAAGTATAGTTTGGATCAGCTAGCCAAATTGTATGTCAAGGAAATTATCTCGAGACAAGGGGTGCCGGTATCTATTGTATTAGATAGAGATCAGCGATTCACGTCAAACTTCTGGAAGAGTCTTCAAGAAAGAATGGGGACACAACTACGAATGAGTACCACGTATCATCCGTAGACCGATGGACAGAGCGAGAGAACAATTCAAACACTTGAAGACATGCTCCGAGCTTATGTGATGGACTTCAAGGGTAGCTGGGAGGATCACCTTCCATTAGTAGAGTTTTCGTACAATAATAGTTATCACGCTAGTATTGGAATGCCACCATACGAAGCGCTATATGGGAGAAAGTGTCGAGCGCCCTTATGCTGGGATGAAGTTGGAGAACGTCGACTATTGGGACCAGAGTTGGTACAACAGACGGTAGAAATCTTCAAGGTGACAAGAGCCCAACTAGTAGCGGCTCAAGATCGCCAGAAGAAGTATGCGAACTTACATCGCAAGAACAGAGATTTTGAATTAGAAAGCTATGCTTTCCTGAAAGTATCTCCCTGTAAAGGGAAGATTCATTTTAGGAAGAAGGGCAAGTTGAGCCCTAGGTTCATAGGACCGTTCGAGATTTTGAGGCGAGTCGGTGAAGTGGCGTATGAGGTAGAGTTACCTCCTGAACATGAGCACATTCACAACATATTTTATGTATCAGTATTGCGGCCGTATAAACTGGATTACAAGCACGTTATCTCCTATGAACTAATCCAAGTCGAGAAAGACTTATCGTACGATGAAGTTCCTGTCCAGATACTAGATAAGAAGGAACAGAAGCTGAGGAATAGGATCATCCATTCTGTCAAGGTTCTCTGGAGAAATCACGCAATCGAAGAAGCTACGTGGGAACTAAAAGAGAAGATAACAGCGAATTATCTGTTTTTATTTAAGTAACCTTATTTTTACAATTTCGAGGACGGAATTTTTATAAGAGGGGAGGGATGTAATGACCATGAATTTCAAACTCCATTATTAATTTAATATGTGATTTAAAGTTTTATGAGTTAGCTTTGTGAGTTTATTGAAGCCTTATGTGGTTATGAGATTATGTGAGTTGAGCCTATGCAAATAAAATGCTAGAATGTTATTAGAGGGAGTCACTAATGGTCTAATTAAATTAGTGGACTGGCCATAAGTTTTAATATCAAAAGAATTGATAGTAATTAAATATTCAATTACTTGAATATAGTTTAGAGGTTTAATTGTGATTGATTAATTGATATGTGAGTAATTGATCGATAACGTATGAAATTATTGTTGTTGAGAATAATAAAACGTAAGCATGCAATTTATTAATAAATATAATGAGATTATATTTAACCGATTAATTGTTTATACAAGCATGCGATGCTAAACCTTTAATATATGGTAGTTAACTATATATTTTATATAGTACAAGGTGACACATTAATATGACTATACATTATAAACTATATAGTGAGATTAATGACATTATGTGAGTTACATGTTATGTGTGGGTAAAAATTAATGAATACCCTATTATCTTATATTAATATCAATAAACATTTTGATAATGCTTTAAATAAGTTATTATAATTATTATAATAATAGTTATCTTGATAAGTAATAATAATACCCAATTGCTTTACATTTGGTGTTAATAAAATATACATGGAGTACATGTTGATATATATATGTACCCTTATTTGATTCATTGTAAAGAGAAATTACATTTATAATTCATAGCCCAAGCTATATAAAATGAATGTGTATATATATATAACCTAAGATATATGGGATGGAATGTATACCTATATCATCTAACCTAAGTATGTATATTATATGTTCAAGTGTATAAATTAAGTGTTGAGCATACATATGTACAAATGCAAGTTGCTGAGTTTGGCTTGTCCCATAATATGAGCTCATTTCATTATTCTCACGTGAACACATGGCTAGCTGTCCTACTCCTTCCCTCATTCTCAACAATATAGAGCTAATGAATAGATGGGGAGTGGGATTCATGAGTGAAATCACCAACTCTCACCAACTCTCTCTTATCCATTGAACATTCTTGCAGTCCTTTGATTTAATATGGAAAGTAATTGAGTTGTCTGGTATTTCAATTGCCTATATAAGAGCTCTTCTCCTTCTCATTTTGAATTGCTGAGAATTTCATATAAGTATAGAATAGTGGGTAAGTTTTGTGAGAGTTATCAGTGAGGAATTAGTTTAGCAGCAAGTTCAGTTTCCATTTCTGTAGCAGAGGTATAACTCCATTTTTATTTTCTATAATTTTCTAAGTTCTTGATTCTTGAATTGAACATATATTGATTGATTAAGTGATTGGAATATGTTTGTTAAGTGATATATAAGGTTATAATCATGTTAGTTATATAATGTAGCTGCAATAGAATCGAAGTCAATAAGAATTTCTGAGATGGGTTGTCAAAACTGCCGAAGCAGTTTAGCTTCTGGTCTGGCCGACAGCCTGCGCAGTTGCGCCAGTTATGTACTGGCCAGCGGCGCAGCTGTGCCAGGACCAGTTTCTAGATTCTATTTTCTGTTAAGTGCTGTGATATACTAACATGTGATATACCATTGGAACAAGCATGTGAACATGATTAAACTATAAATATTAGTACATTACATGACATAAGCAAGAATAATGATGATAGTGTACACTATTGATGAAAAACTTTATGATTTTGAAATGAACTTATAGTGTTTATTGTGAACTTAGACACATACGTAACATGTGCGCATTCTGATATGTGTTAACCTATGATATCACTTTGAGCAAGCATGAAAACTAATATTAACTCGTGGTAGTTGATACTAAATGTATGTTCATGGCCATGTTGGTATGTGTTAAGAGACGTAAAGCTTTATAGTTTTATAAATGAACTTAGGATTTGTTAAATTGAACTTGTCATGAGCATATGAGTACCATGTGTATTCTGATTTTATGAACTTGATAGTATGGTTTATATTGACATGAAGAGCATGTTTAAAGTGTTAATCATGCACTAGCATACTTGATTGAAAGATTCAAGAGGTTTTTCAAGAAAAACTTAAGACTTTCAAAGTAAACTTGACCGAGGTTAATGTCTTTTAGTTTTTGACCGTATGAGAATGTTCATGTGACTTAGTTATTTGTTCAAAGACATGTGAGTTAGGATCACGAGACACTTAACATGTACTATGATGCCTTTATTGACTTAGTGTGATTTTTCAACAAAAAGCTTAGGACGTGAAAGATTATATCATCGATTACCATGTGAGTTATGTTATGAGCATGCAAGCATGAGCATTAAGATTTCATTATAGACGTATTGACATGAACCTCATTTGTTTATACATGGATTTCGCATATGCACGCATATTCATAGAAAATAAATTTCTAAGGCATAACCTATGTTATTTAAGTATATATGAGTAATATACGCACAAGCATGCTTACTAAGTATAGTTAGTCCGTGATGTGGTAATATGACTATGTAGCTAACCCTCATAACATGGAATTGATTAACTTAAGGTATATGATTTTGAATTGAATAGGGTGAGCATGCTAGGATTCAAACTTGAAAGTATATTCTTGAAGCATGATTACTTAAAATGCTAAATGTTCAAACCTATGTTGATGTATAGAAACTAGATATTCTAGCACTATTAAGTCAAGGACAGAGTTAATTGTTTATAGACCCAGTCAAAGTGATTGACTTACGTGAATTACATGATAAAGTTATATAATGATTAGATTCTTGTATGTGTAGACTCGTATTAGTTTACACATCCTAATTGGAATACCGACTTATTAATGTTAGGTTATTTAAGCGAGATGTAATTAAAGCTAGAACTTATTTGTAGCTGAGCAATCAGACAAGTTCCCTATCTTACACAACTTTGAATATTGTGCAAGTTTTTGAACTTCAGTTTCTATTGTGCAAGTTTCCTATCCTTCTCATATTGTATTGAGCAGATTATTATTATGTTGCAAGTTATTTATTGATGCTTGGGCCATATTTCCAAGTATGCTTAGGTGGTTTAACTACTTTGCAATTATTCCACATCGATCTTATTGATATTCGCACTTGGTGCACTTGAGTTCGTATAGTCTTGGACTTGTACATTATTTAAAGTTAAAGTTCTATAATTCTTGAACTGCGTCAGATAGAGTCTGAACCCTTGTTCGGTCAGATAGTTATATGAAATTTTATAAAAGATATCCAAACCAATTGATGGTAAGGATTCTTAGACTGAAAAGAACACCCCTTATATATAGGGGAGTACCGCAGGTATCTAGTATAAAGATACAAACAGCAGAGTTGAATGTTATGCATATACATGGCGTACGCGAGGCTGATCCCCTCAAGTACTTATTCTGTAGCCAGTAACCAAAGGGTCAATCAGCTGTTGATTCCATTGGAGTTTCATAGTTCGAAGTCTACTTGACTATCAGTTATTCTAAAAGCAATCATTATTCTTGCTTCCGATATTCATATTGTTTAATTCATTGTCAGATATTTTCTATTCATCATGATATATCCTTTATTGTTGTATTTAAACTTGCTGACATTCTTACTTTATCATGACTTCTATTGCAGTTAAGCCCGAGACTTCAAGGAAGGACAAGGGTAAAGGAAATATGTAGTAATAGTTTGCAAGGAGCAGACTTTATTGTATGATTAGTTTAATTACTGTTATGTAATATTAACCCTAATGATAATTCTAGGGTATGTTTGTATATTGTATTAAGGTTATCGAATCTTGGGACTAGTAACACCTTTTAAATGAACGACGTATGTTTATTAAATTTCGCATTTTAGTTATCGTATGTTGTTTAGAGGTGAATGTTTGTACTGTATCGTGACGACCGGACCGGGGTCAGAGAACCCAGATTCGGGGGTGTCACAGGTTGGTATCAAAGCTGTAGGTTATAAATATTAGGAATGCGAAACCTAGGTTATAACCTTAGTAGAAAACTCAAGTAGAGTATGTAAGTGATGGGTTGAGGAGATCCATCGAGTTTTATTGTGATACTGAAGTTGTTTATTTGAATCAAATATGATTAATAGATGTCTTAAACTTCTTAATGCTAACATGAATTGCATATCACGTAAAGCCTAAAATTTTCTTCCTTTCCTCAGATCATGCCGCCTAGGAGACTACCACGAAACCAGAGGGAGGAAGGATCCGTTAACAACGGTGGGGGAAATGCTGACCCAATGCAGAACTTCGTTGACTTGTTAACAGAAGCAATGCAAAACAGACCCCACCCAGCAGCAGGGCAGCCATGACATCACTTGGCTAGCTTCAAGGATTTTAAATTGGTAGGACCACCAGAGTTTCGGGGAACCTTAGACCCAATCGATGCTCAAACCTGGATAGAAGAGATGGAGAAAGTGTTTGAGGTCGCACGGGTGGTCGAAGCACAGAAAATGAGTTTTGCCACTTTCATGATGAAGGGCGAAGCTAATTATTGGTGGAAAGCTAATAAGGGACGAGCAGGCGAAGGAGTTATACCTTCGGACAAATTTAAGGAGCTATTCCTCGAGAATTACTTCTCGGAGAATACGCAACAGGATATGGAGATTAAGTTTCTGGAACTGAAACAAGGTAGTATGTCAGTCGCTGAGTACGCCAAAAAATTTAACGAGTTGGCCCGATTCGCTTCACATCAGGTTGACACGGTGGCCAGGAAAGCAAGAAGGTTCGAATTAAGACTGAAACCATGGGTGCAGAAAGCAGTCGCGGTATTAAAGATTAAGACTTACTCTGATCTATTGGAAAGGGCTATCATTGCAAAAGGAGGCAATGAAGCCATAGCATGATTTAAACAAAAAAAGAAGACTGGACATGAAGGACAGAAAGGGGGAAGTAGCGGAGGCAACAACTTCAACAAACGTAAATGGACGGAGTGCCAATCCTCTGGAGGTAACAAGTCTGGGGGAGATGCCAAGAAAAGTGGAAAGTGCAACAACTGTGGGAGGAATCACTCGGGGGAGTGCATGAAGGGAAAGAGTGTTTGTTATCGTTGTGGACAACAGGGGGACGTGGCTCCTCAGTGTCCAAACAAGCAAAAAGGAGGATGTTTCTCGTGTGGAGCCCCAGACCACCAAATCAAGGACTGCCAGAAGAAAAAGGGCGATGCAGCTAGCGGCAACCGCAACAAAAATAACAACAACGGACTGAGTATCGGAGGGCCAGCCAGCCAAGCCAACAGACCAACGGCACACACGTTTAATATAACCGTACAGGATGTGGTGGAGTCCAAGGACGTGGTGTCAGGTATCATCCCAATCAACAATATAGATGCCTATGTGTTATTTGATTCAGGTGCTACCTGCTCTTTTGTTTCTGAAAAATTTGCTAAACGGTTAGACTTACCCCGTGAAAGATTAGAACACCCTATGAACATAGAAGTAGCGAACCAGAAAATTATCCCCATAGAATACATTCATAGGAACTGTTATACCGAATTGCAAGGATTTAAGCTCAAAGTGGATTTGATACCGATTCGTTTGGGGGAGTTTGATGTAATCCTTGGAATGGATTGGTTATCGATCCATGGAGCAGTTATAGACTGTAAGAAGAAGTGTGTACATCTTCAAACTCCGAATAAGTCGAAGGTGGTATTTTATGGTAGTAAATCGTCGAGATAATCTGATTCTCTGATGATTGTGCAAGCGCAGAGATTGCTTACGAAGTGTATAGGTTATTTGGCTCACGTGGTTGATACTCGACCAGTCGAGGGTGAACTGGGTCAGATACCTATTGTAAGGGAATTCTCCGATGTCCTCCAAGACGAGATTCCGGGATTTCCACCGGATAGAGAGATAGAGTTTGTTATTGATTTGGCACTAGGGACAGCACCGGTATACAAAGCGACGTATCGTATGGCACCGGTAGAGATGAAAGAACTGATGGCTCAATTACAAGAGTTATTAGATAAAGGATACATTTAACCAAGTGTATCACCGTGGGGAGCACCAGTCTTATTTGTAAAGAAGAAAGATGGGTCGTTAAGACTTTGTATCCACTATCGAGAGTTGAATATCCTATGAACGTAGAAGTAGCAAACCAGAAAATTATCCCCATAAAATACATTCATAGGAACTGTTATATCGAATTGTAAGGATTTAAGCTCAAAGTGGATTTGATATCGATTCGTTTGGGGGAGTTTGATGTAATTCTTAAAATGGATTGGTTATCGATTCATGGAGCAGTTATAGACTGTAAGAAGAAGTGTGTACACCTTAAGACTCCGAATAAGTCGAAGGTGGTATTTTATGGTAGTAAATCACTGAGACAATCTCATTGTCTGATGATGATGCAAGAGCAGAGATTGTTTATGAAGTGTATAGGTTATTTGGCTCACGTGGTTGATACTCAACGAGTCGAGGGTGAACTGGGTCAGATACCTATTGTAAGGGAATTCGCCGATGTCCTCCCAGACGAGACTCTGGGATTGCCACCGGATAGAGAGATAGAGTTTGTTATTGATTTGGCACCAGGGACAGCACCGGTATAGAAAGCGCCGTATCGTATGGCACCGGTAGAGATGAAAGAAATGATGGCGTTATTATAAGAATTATTAGATAAGGGGTACATTTGACCAAGCGTATCACCATGGGGAGCACCAGTCTTATTCGTAAAGAAGAAAGATGGGTCGTTAAGACTTTGTATTGACTACCGAGAGTTGAACAAGGTCACCGTTAAGAAAAAGTATCCGCTACCCAGGATCGATGATCTGTTTGATCAGTTAAAGGGGGAAAAATACTTTTCAAAGATTGACTTGAGGACCAGTTATCACCAACTGAAGGTGAGGGCAGAGGATATTCCAAAGACGGCATTCAGAACTCGGTATGGACACTTTGAGTTTCTGGTAATGTCATTCAGATTGACGAACGCGCCGACAACATTTATGGACTTGATGAATAGAGTGTTCAAACAGTATTTGGATAAGTTCGTTGTCGTATTCATTGATGACATTCTGGTGTATTCAAAGATGGAGGAAGAACACGCCGAGCATCTTCAGATAGTGTTGGAGACATTAAGGAGGGAGAAGCTGTATGCAAAATTCTCCAAGTGTGAGTTTTGGTTGCAGAGAGTGCAGTTTTTGGGGCACGTTATTGACAAGAATGGTGTTTTGGTGGATCCGACAAAAATAGCAGCAGTTATCAATTGGGAGCTATGATTAGCAGGATACTATCGGAGATTCATCCATGATTTTTTGAAGATAGCATCGCCATTGGCTAATCTTACTAGAAAGACAGTTAAGTTCGTTTGGACGTAGAAATGTGAAGAGATTTTCCTAGAATTGAAGAAGAGGCTTAGTCAAGCACCTGTGTTGGCTTTATCGGACAACACGGGAGGGTTTGTAGTGTATAGTGATGTGTCACACAAGGGTCTTGGCTGTGTACTAATGCAACACGGCAGGGTCATTGCGTACGCTTCACGACAACTGAAAGATTATGAGAAGGGTTATCCGACTCATGACCTGGAGTTAGCAGCGGTAGTTTTTGCCTTGAAGATTTGGAGGCATTATTTATATGGCAAGAAGTGTGAAATATATACGGATCACAAGAGTCTGAAGTATATTTTCACGCAAAAAGAGCTAAACATGAGGCAGCGCCGATGGCTAGAATTGATCAAAGATTATGATTGTGAGATTTTGTACCATCCAGGCAAAGCAAATGTAGTGGCAGATGCCTTGAGCAGAAAAGGCAGGGAGAAGTTACTGAAGCTAACCATTCAAGAGGACTTGGTGAAAGATTTTGAACGACTAGACTTGGAGGTTAAATATCTGATAGAGACCAACAAGAAATTATTTACAGTGACAACGAGTTCAACTTTATTGGATAAGGTTAAAGAGGCACAAGAGAATGACGAAGATTGCAATAACATCAAGAAGTGATTGGCTCAAGGTGATGAATTGAAATACAAGAGTGATAGTAATGGACTGCTAAGATTTGAAAGACGAATTTGGGTATCGTTAGTACCGGAGCTAAGGGAGGAGATTTTGCAAGAAGCGCACAGTATGAGATACTCGATACACCCAGGAAGCATAAAGATGTGCCAAGATTTGCGTCATCACTTTTGGTGGCCAAACATGAAGAGGGAGGTTACGGAATGCGTAAGTAGATGTCTAACTTGTTAGAGAGTCAAGGCAGAGCACCAACGACCAAGCGGGTTATTACAACCGTTAGAAATTCCAGAGTGGAAATGGGAGCACATTACGATGGACTTTGTGGTGGGACTTTTGGCAACGCAAAAAGGGCACGACGCCATATGGGTGATTGTAGATCGTCTTACTAAGTTAGCTCACTTTTTATCGATTAAGATTAAGTATAGTTTGGATCAGCTAGCCAAATTGAATGTCAAGGAAATTATCTCGAGACATGGGGTGCCAGTATCTATTGTATCGGATAGAGATCTGCGATTTACGTCAAACTTCTGAAAGAGTCTTCAAGAAAGAATGGGGACACAACTACGAATGAGTACCGCGTATCATCCGCAGACCGATGGACAGGGCAAGAGAACTATTCAAACACTTGAATACATGCTCCGAGCTTGTGTGATGGACTTCAAGGGTAGCTGGGAGGATCACCTTCCATTAGTAGAGTTCGCGTACAATAATAGTTATCACGCTAGTATTGGAATGCCACCATACGAAGCGCTTAATAGGAGAAAGTGTTGAACGCCCTTATGCTGGGACGAAGTTGGAGAACGTCGACTATTGGGACTAGAGTTGGTACAACAGACGGTAGAAATCATCAAGGTGATAAGAGCCCGACTAGTAGCGGCTCAAGATCTCCAATAGAAGTATGCGGACTTACATCGCAAGAAAAGAGATTTTGAATTAGGAAGCTATGCTTTCCTGAAAGTATCTCCCTGTAAAAGGAAGATTCATTTTGGGAAGAAGGTCAAGTTGAGTCCTAGGTTCATAGGACCGTTCAAGATTTTAAGGCGAGTCGGTGAAGTGGCGTATGAGGTAGCGTTACCTCCTGAACTTGAGCACATTCACAACGTGTTTCATGTATCAATATTGCGGCTGTATAAACCGGATTACAAGCACGTTATCTCCTATGAACCGATCCAAGTCGAGAAAGACTTATCATACAAGGAAGTTCCTGTTCAGATACTAGATAGGAAGGAATAGAAGCTGAGGAATAAGATCATCCATTCCGTCAAGGTTCTCTGGAGAAATCACGCAGTCGAAGAATCTACGTAGGAACTAGAAGAGAAGATAAAAGCAAATTATCCGTTTTTATTTGAGTAACCTTATTTTTACAATTCCGAGGACGGAATTTTTATAAGGGGGGAGGGATGTAATGACCGTGAATTTCAAACTCCATTATCAATTTAATATGTGATTTAAATTTTTATGAGTTAGCTTTGTGAGTTTATTGAAACCTTATGTGGTTATGTGATTATGTGAGTTGAGCCTATGCAAATAAAATGCTAGAATGTTATTAGAGGGAGTCACTAATGGTCTAATTAAATTAGTGGACTGGCCCTAAGTTTTAATATAAAAAGAATTGATAGTAATTAAATATTCAATTACTTGAATATAGTGTAGAGGTTTAATCGTGATTGATTAATTGATATTTGAGTACTTAATCGATAACGTATGAAATTATTGTTGTTGAGAATAATAAAACGTAAGCATGTAATTTATTAATAAATATAATGAGATTATATTTAACCGACTAATTGTTTATACAAGCATGCGATACTAAACCTTTAATATATGGTCGTTAACTATATATTTTATATAGTACAAGGTGACACATTAATATGACTATACATTATAAACTATATAGTGAGATTAATGACATTATGTGAGTTACATGTTATGTGTGGATAAAATTTAACGAATACCCTATTACCTTATATTAATATCAATAAACATTTTGATAATGCTTTAAATAAGTTATTATAATTATTATAATAACAGTTATCATGATAAGTAATAATAATACCCAATTGCTTTACATTCGGTGTTAATAAAATATACATGGAGTGCATGTTGATATATATATGTACCCTTATTTGATTCATTATAATGAGAAATTATATTTATAATTCATAACCCAAGCTATATAAAATGAATGTGTAAATATATATAACCTAAGATATATGGGATGGAATGTATACCTACTAGTAATTGCCCGTGCCTAAAGACACGGCGTAACAAAAAATAAGATTTAAATAAACTCTTTTCAAAATAAAAATGCATGGGCTAATTTGAATAACGAATTTATTAATTTGTCAGACATTATCTTAAAAAAGGGCTGAAAATACAAAATCCATGTAACAACGTGAACTCATATCCGGCGATTTCAAATTAAGTAATTAGTTCAGTCAAGATTAGAGAAAAGAAATGAAAAGAGATATATACCTTGAAATTGTACAATAACACCAATTTGAGTATTATTTACCAATTAATTCAGTTTCAAAATCCATCATAAAAATGTTAGGCCAACAAAAAAGTCTCAGCATTCTGTATTTTAACTTACCAATTCACAACATTAAATGAATTTGTGAGTAAATGAAGTTGTTCCCATTACACGGGGGAAAATTTTTTGTACAAAAATATCCATTAAACCATGTACTACTATTTTTGAATAGAGAAAATTGCAACTATAATTACCACATAATAACTAATAAAAAAAAATACCATTAATGAACATTGGGCTTGCAAATATACATACATTATCACTTTCCACACACACAGAGAATACATATAAACATGTGTGTGTATATACATATTGCCAATAATGACATCAGAGTCAACAACCCATTTGTCATCCCAAATTTGATTAGAGGCAGCTTCCCTTCTCGGTTTGCATCCAAAAGCCTAATCAAAATTTTCTTAGAACTTCAAATGAATTGTCACATACATTGGGTTCAGGTGGGTGTTATTTGTTCATCTTCCGACTGAGGATGGGGCAGAGGAGCCGCGGACTCCTCATCTTCAGCTGTAGTGAGTGAAGGATCGAGGTGTAAGCTACGAATATCACCATAGCACACAAAACATAGACACATCATACTCCATGATATGGAGTATGGACAACTAATTTCTCCTTATCCTCAAACCGAACCTCACCCCCTCCATTAGGTATCCTACTATTTTTATGCCACCTTGCTATCACAGCTTTGTGACTAAGGCATAATGGGTATATAGAAAGTCAAATAGGAACTTTTCACATTATGTGAAAGATCACAAATGAAAAATAATAACAACAGAAATAGTGTAGTTATTGCAGATGCCTTCCTGATCCAAATTTTTTCAGGCTATCAAAACCAAGTGTCATGAAACTTATCCCGCAAGAACACGTCTTAAATATAACAATAAATGTTCGCATAACGTGCAACATAAAAGCATGTCAATAAACAATAGCTGAGGAATAAACAATAAATATTCTCATTGTGCTTAATAAACAAAAATTTCTACTACCATGTCATGCTGAGGAATTCCTTGTGTTGCACACGACCAAATCTAATTCAGCCTCTAGTGCCTCCATAATAGCAGCCGCAGCAAAAGATGGAGGAACATAAATAACAGATGCATTAGCCTTGGTTTCGACCTTCGCTTCTGCAACTGAGTTGAAAACAGGAAGGCCCAAGTGCTCTTTCCCACCCTTCTTGGGGGTAACCCCACCAACCTATTAAAGAAAATGCAACAGAAAGAAAAAAGTACCCTAGTTAGGTTATGCAATCCTTTAAGTTATTTCAAGGAAGGAAAATCTTTTCTTAATTGTAGGACAAACTAACATAAAGAATATCAGTGTAAGAATGTATAAACAAAATTATTTTAAGAATGGTTCACCTTAAATTAAGCACTTCATATCCAAACCAAAAAAAAACATTTTTATACCAAGTATCAAAATTCGCAAATGCTCAACACCAATACCACAATTAACAAATTTAAAAAAATTCAAACACCAATTATATATATGTACACATATAAGAACTAAAATTACATACGAATGCTTATCTCTTCAGCAGTAATAATAGCCTTGATATGTTGCCCAACCTAGAAACAACAAACAGTACCAAAATCAGTAGCAAACCCAAAATCCAATCAAACATGACAGATATCTGCACAATAAAAATTCAAAACAAACCTCTAAATTGATAACAATGGCCTTTTCACGGCCCAAAATAGTAGAAAGGTAAGATAAAAGGGGATTGAAAATGCGAAGATCAAAGAGTGTTTACTTTATCCCCTAATATTGACTTTGAAAAACAACAAATGGACAGATCAGATGACATATTAGCTAATTAAATTCACCTGCAAGTAGAATCACTAAATTTATGGAGAATAATTAGCCAGAAATTCAATTCCCCTTACCCTACATCTTTTCATTAACCGAACAGAGAAACAGTACCTTCCATTGTCTTGCTTTATCAAGTTCAGTAATGTCAGCAATCTCAGGATCAACGACCTCTATTGGAGCATTCAACTGCTTTAGCCACTGTAATTAATTTATAATTCCACGTTAAGAATTGGTGAAAAATAGAATGAACTCAAGCTTGAATTCGAAAAGGGTTAAATAGTAAATAAAGAGAGAGGATGATAAGCAATTATTACCGTGACACCAGATTTTTCTTTCAACTATGTCAAACTGTATTTATCCTTCTTTTCGAAGAGTAAACTAAATTTCAAGAACTATAAAAAATTTCTCTAATTCGTACATACACACATTTAAACATTAAAACATGCATTTTTAAATTCATAAGTATCAGCTTTATATTTCCACAATGCATCAGTAAGAGCCTATAAGTATAATCCAACTATTCAGTGACAATATTCTCAAAAAGAAACTTGTTGCTCTCATTAAGGTCCAATTTGGCATGCTGAAATCTTATATGGGGAATGGATTTACAGCTCTAAACCTGTAAAAGCTGTATGCACATGATAGAAGGAAATTACTTTGTTTCGCCTTTGAAAATTTGACAATTTATTGCCACAACTAATATTTACAAATTTAATAAAAATAAAAAGAATTACAAAATTGTCATGCTACAAATATATCTCTAATTTTGGAACATAAGTAGAGTGTAGCGATAAATGAAGTGTTCTTCTGTCCATTTCGAGTTCTAAACAGTGCCTTGGATATAAAGCAATTTCCTTTCATAACACTTCCTTATATGAGTACATTTCATAAGATTCTTCCAGTTCTGCACTTATATAAAAATAAAATTCAATAAAAGAAGTAGTACTCTTTTCCTCTTACCACAATTTACATAACTAAGAATATCAGCATCACTAAGACAGTCAGCATCACTAAGACAATCAGCATAACTAAGAATATTTCTAATTACCTGACCAGTAACTCTGTCAAGCTCTTTGGCCAAGTAAACCGTGTTCTCTGCATCTTGCCATAATCTATATGTCCATAGAAAAAGTAAATCGAAGTGAGAAAAAAAATGTTCTAGCAATTATTTCAGAAAGTATTCTATTTTCAATCTATCATATATAATATATCAGTGCAGAATGTGATCACAAATAAAACCCTAATCAAGTAATTCAATTTGTACATCTTTTGTTTGGTATTCAATGGAATCAGTTTACATAAGGAAAAAAAACAAAAACATGACTTACCGGCCGGAGGAGTATAAGGAAGCCATAGTGGTGAACATGGAGAGCAGGAGAGTTGAAATTCGGGATCGAACAACCATACCAGAGAGTCGGTTATTCGATCCCTTGCTCTGCATTTCACTCACTTCAATTCGTTTCCCCTTTTCAATTAAATCAATTGCAATAAAAATAAGAAAACTAAAATCAGATCTTTCTTCCAATCACCTTCAAAACCCACCAAAATTGTTCAGTTTTAAGCAAGAGATCTGGTAAAGCTCAATCAAACGATCTATTTGCAATAGTACCGTGCAGTCGCGCCTTAAGGCCCTTAACCGCCCGAGGGAAAACCAAAGAGTCGAAAAAGGAAGCTGAAGAGTGAAGAGCATGTTAGAAAAGGAATTGAATATGAGATGGGAGAAATTAACCGAGTTAACTCTAAATTAATTAAGAGTTAACTCAGTTAAATTGAAATCACGGATCGCCTGTGATGCCTTTATATATAAGAAGTAATTCCCTTTACTGTTTCCACGAACAGAAGATTAATTTCCAAATAAAAACAACAAAATTTTGGGAATACATCAAATTCATCTAGTTTTAGGCCTCTAAAATTCTCAACGAATTCAGTCAAAAATTGTAATTGTACCAACTTATTTTACATTTCCATTCCTGTTCTTCTCCAAGTACCTAATATTCCCTAATATCATCCGAATTATTAAGTTCCCCATTCTTCATGATCTGAACATTAAAAATCATCTCAAAAAAGGAAGAATTGGTTAGTTGAAGCATGAGAACATTTGGCAGATTTTTTCAAGCAGATTCCCATGGAGAATTTCTTATCAGCCAAAACAAAGCAATTTCCCTTGTGGAAATGGAAACCCCAAAAGGTATTGCGGTTGTAAAGGGAGAAGAAACAGTGCTTCAAAAATAGTAGTAAACACATCACTATAGGTATATTTATAACCATCAATCCAAAATTAAACTTGCTTCAAAATGCCAATGACAAAATTGTCAACGATGCAAAGTTAGAATTTATATTTAACATGACTGAAATAAATAAAGTATAACAAAATTGGACTGGAGAACAAATCAATTTGGGTTAGAGTATTATAAGTATTGGCTTGGAATGCACAAATAAACATAATCAGTTCGTGCAGGGGACTTACTCAGTGTCTCAAAATCATCGTTGACACCGCAATGTCGGGGGTGGATCATGTTCAGTATGTGAAGGAGAGTTACAGAAACTCTCCCTCATTTCGATCACCCTCCTTAACGCGTTGATTTCCTAATCTCCAACAAATCAGATAACACCCACAATTAAAAGACAGTTATATATAGCACATTAGCAACAGGTAAGGGGGGAAAATGTAACTTTAAAATTTAGATTACTACTTTACCCATCTATTAATATGCTTTTATATATTTCAAAAATTACTTAAAGTTGGATAATAGCTAAACAAAAGAAGTTATTTTTACAATACATGGCAATAGTAACCAAAGCATGAGCACTTAGATCAATCATCATATGCCCAGGTGAATCATATGAAATCTGAGAAACATATAAAAAAAATGAATCCTTCCATTTCAGTAAATGACAAAAAAAAACAATTATTCATTCATGATCATCCATAATAATTTCCTAATAGCTCTACTGCCCAAATCAATAGTAACTTTTGCAGTTGGAGTACTATAAACTCGGTACCAGGAACAGAAATGTCGAGCAGCCCTTTGTCCAAAATCATCAATAAGAGTATAAGAAAACGCACTGATAAAGCCTGAGTCGGACCCACAAGGTAACAACATAATCTAGCTCAGTGAGTTATTTCATCAAACATCTTGAATGCAAGATAACATGATGTTTCACAGTTAAAAACTTTAATTTGATTTTAAGAACATAATTGAATAATTGATTGAAGAAGAAGGGCATTACCAAGCATAAACACACCAGCTGATAATTAAAAAAATTCACCGTTTTGAAGATAAGGATCTATATATGACCCAAAAGAGAGAATTTTATTCACATAACTTATATAAGCAAAAGGTAAGGGGGAAAAATCTCACCTAAATAGCACGTTATTTAACTAACACCTTAGTTTATAGTAGAAATATCTTGGAAAATCTTAAAAAGGAAATCAGAACTCTATCTTCAAAGTGGACTCCTTTTTGGGACATCATAAATAAGAAAAGTACACTAATAATCCGGGAATAAGAGAAAAACAACAACTTTTTATTATGTAACTCACTAGGAAAAAAAATAATACAGCTCAAAATACTGATTAAATAACATCACTAAAAAACACAAAAAGTCCCAGTTCCAATTTATCCAAATTCATTTTAAAATTCTCTAATTAAACCCAATTAGCTTCTTCAACAATTTTCACAAATCCCAATTACAAAATCATTAGATGTTAACTACAGATACTTAAATTGCAAGAACTGAATCTCGTTATCAACAATCTAACATAAAAACCTGATATTTTGCGGGATAGATTACACAATTTAGAAACTCTACAGCAGTATAAATTTGATAAATTAGCTAAATAATGAATATATGAGATGAGTGAGATTTGGGTACCATTTGGGAATCGAGAATGAGGACCTTCATGCCCGATACTGAAACCTTTTTTTTCTTCGATCAACACCTTCAGAGTCTTCTTCTTATTTTGATCGATTACACCTTCAACACCTTGTCATCCACGATCTATAACCGTAAGTTTGGAGAGAATAAAATGATAGCGTATATATATATGTACACTTTGAAGATGTTCGTAGTGGCACAAATTGCTGTAATCCGCAGCGGTAAGTAACCCAAATTTGTGATGGAGGGAAAGAGGGGAACAAAGCCAATATATAGTGGCAGAGAAATTAAAAGCAGAAAAAAAGTAGGAAGAGGAGGTGAAGAGTGAAGAAGAGATAGGAGAAATATAGGTATTGAAGTATTGAAGAAGAGACGGGCCGAGAAAGAGGAAGAGAGAGATTGGGCGGGATTTTTTTTTGTTAGATGAAATGTGAGCCTTTAGATTAAATTATAGTGAATCTGAGCCGTTGTTATGGTTTGTCAAATGATGGAATTCAAATTGGGTTGTGTTTTATTAATATAGATATCATCTAACCTAAGTATGTATATTATATGTTCAAGTGTATAAGTTAAGTGTTGAGCATACATATGTACAAATGTAAGATGTTGAGTTTGGCTTGTCCCATAATATGTGCTCATTTCATTATTCTCACATGAACACATGGCTAGCTACTCTACTCCTTCCCTCAATCTCAGCAATATAAGGCTAATGAATAGATGGGGAGTGGGATTCATGAGTGAAATCACCAACTCTCACCAACTCTCTCTTATCCATTGAACATTCTTGCAATCCATTGATTTAATATGGAAAGTAATTGAGTTGTCTTGTATTTCAATTGCCTATATAAGAGCTCTTCTTCTTCTAATTTTGAATTGTTGAGAATTTCATATAAGTATAGAATAGTTGGTAAGTTCTGTGAGAGTTATCAGTGAGGAATTAGTTTAGCAGCAAGTTCAGCTTCCATTTCTGTAGCAGAGGTATAACTCCAATTTTATTTTCTATAATTTTCTAAGTTCTTGATTCTTGAATTGAACATAGATTGATTGATTAAGTGATTGGAATATATTTGTTAAGTGCTATATAAGGTTATAATCATGTTAGTTATATAATGTAGCTACAATAGAATCGAAGTCATTAAGAATTTTTGAGATGGGTTGTCAAAACTGCCGAAGCAGTTTAGCTTCTGGTCTGGCCGACAGCCTGCGCAGTTGCGCCAGTTATGTACTGGCCAGCGGCGCAGCTGCGCCAGGACCAGTTTCCATATTCTATTTTCTGTTAAGTGCTATGATATACTAACATGTGATATACCATTGGAACAGGCATGTGAACATGATTAAACTATAAATATTAGTACATTACATGACATAAGCATGAATAATCATGATAGTGTACGCTATTGTTGAAAAACTTTATGATTTTATAATGAACTTATAGTTTCAATTATGAACTTAGACACATACGTAACTTATGCGCATTCTGATATGTGTTCCCCTATGATATCATTTTGTGCAAGCATGAAAACAAATATTAACTCGTGGTAGTTGATACTACATGTATGTTCATGGCCATGTTGGTATATGTTAAGAGACGCAAAGCTTTATAGTTTTATAAATGAACTTAGGATTTGTTAAAGTGAACTTGTCATGAGCATATGAGTACCATGTGTATTCTGATTTTATGAAATTAATAGTATAGTTTATATTGACATGAAGAGCATGTTTAAAGTGTTAATCATGCACTTGCATACTTGATTGAAAGATTCAAGAGGTTTTTCAAGAAAAACTTTAGACTTTCAAAGTAAACTTGACCGAGGTTAATGTCTTTTAGTTTCTGACCGTATGAGAACGTTCATGTGACTTATTTATGTGTTCAAAGACATGTGAGTTAGGATCACAAGACACTTAACATGTACTATGATACCTTTATTGACTTAGTGTGATTTTTCAACGAAAAGCTTAGGACGTGAAAGATTATATCATCGATTACCATGTGAGTTATGTTATGAGTATGCAAGCATGAGCATTAAGATTTCATTATAGACATGTTGACATGAACCTTATTTGTTTATACATGGATTTTGCATATGCACGCATATTCATAGAAAATAAATTTCTAAGGCATAACCTATGTGATTTAAGTATATATGAGTAATATATGCACAAGCATGCTTACTAAGTATAGTTAGTCCATGATGTGGTAATATGACTATATAGGTAACCCTCGTAATATGGAATTGATTAACTTAAGGTATGTGAATTACCGGCATGAAGACATATGATTTTGAATTGAATAGGGTGAGCATGCTAGGATTCAAACTTGAAAGTATATTCTTGAAGCATGATTACTTAAAATGCTAAATGTTCAAACCTATGTTGATGTATAGATACTAGATATTCTAGCACTATTAAATCAAGGACATAGTTAATTGTTTATAGACCCAGTCAAAGTGATTGACTTACGTGAATTACATGATAAATTTATATAATGATTAGATTCTTGTAAGTGTAGACTCATATTAGTTTACACATGCTAATTGGAATACCGACTTATTAATGTTAGATTATTTAAGCGAGATTTAATTATTGCTAGAACTTATTTGTAGCTGAGCAATCAGGCAAGTTCCCTATCTTACACAACTTTGAATATTGTGCAAGTTTCTGAACTTCACTTTCTATTGTGCAAGTTTCCTATCATTCTCATATTGTATTGAGCAGGTTATTATTGTGTTGCTAGTTATTTATTGATGCTTGGACCTTATTTGCAAGTATGCTTTAGGCGGTTTAATTACTTTACAATTATTCTGCATCGATCTTATTGATATTCGCACTTGGTGCACTTGAGTTCGTATAGTCTTGGACTTGTACATTATTTAAAGTTCTATAATTCTTGAACTGCGTCAGATAGAGTCTGAACCCTTGTTCGGTCAGACAATTGTATGAAATTTTATAAAAGCTATCCAAACCAATTGATGGTAAGGATTCTTAAACTGAAAAGAACACCCCTTATATATAGGGGAGTACCCCAGGTATCTAGTATAAAGATACAAACAGCAGAGATTAATGTTTTGCATATACATGGCGTACGCGAGGCTGATCCCCTCAAGTACATATTCTGTAGCCAGTAACCAAAGGGTCAATCAGCTATTGATTCCATTGGAGTTTTATAGTTCGAAGTCTATTTGACTATCAGTTATTCTAAAAGAAATCATTATTCTTGCTTCCGATATTTTTATTGTTGAATTCATTGTCAGATATTTTCTATTCATCATGATATATCCTTTATTGTTGTATTTAAACTTGCTGAGCAAACTTGTTGCTCATTTTTGCTATATCATGACTTCTATTGCAGTTAAGCCCGAGACTTCAGGGAAGGACAAGGGTAAAAGAAATATGTAGTAATAGTTTGCAAGGAGCAGACTTTATTGTATAATTAGTTTAATTACTGTTTTGTAATATGAACCCTAATAATTATTCTAGGGTATGTTTGTATATTGTATTAAAGTTATCGAATATTGGGACTAGTAACACCTTTTGAATGAACGACGTATATTTATTATATTCCGCATTTTAGTTATCGTATGTTGTTTAGAGGTGAATGTTTGTACTATATCGTGACGACCGGACCGGGGTCAAAAAACCCGAATTAGGGGGTGTCACAGGTTGGTATCAAAGCTGTAGGTTATAAACATTAGGAATGCGAAACCTAGGTTATAACCTTAGTAGAAAACTCAAGTAGAGTATGTAAGTGATGGGTTGAGGAGATCCATCGAGTTTTATTGTGATACTGAAGTTGTTTATTTGAATCAAATATGATTGATAGACGTCTTAAACTTCTTAATGCTAACATGAATAGCATATCACGTAAAGCCTAAAATTTTCTTCCTTTCCTCAGATCATGCCGCCTAGGAGGCTTCCACGAAACCAGAGGGAGGAAGGATCCGTTAACAACGGAGGGGGAAATGCTGACCCAATGCAGAACTTCGTTGACTTGTTAACAGAAGCAATGCAAAACAGACCCCAGCCAGCCGCAGGGCAGCCAGGACATCACTTGGCTAGCTTCAAGGATTTTAAATTGGTAGGACCACCAGAGTTCCGGGGAACCTTACACCCAATCGATGCTCAAACCTGGATAGAAGAGATGGAGAAAGTGTTTGAGGTCGCACGGGTGGCCGAAGCACAGAAGACGAGTTTTGCCACTTTCATGATGAAGGGCGAAGCTAATTATTAGTGGAAAGCCAATAAGGGACGAGCAGGCGAAGGAGTTATTCCTTGGGACAAATTCAAGGAGCTATTCGTTGAGAATTACTTCTTGGGGAATACGCAACAGGATATGGAGATTAAGTTTCTGGAACTAAAACAAGGTAGTATGTCAGTCGTTGAGTACGCGGCAAAATTTAATGAGTTGGCCCGATTCGCTTCACATCAGGTTGACACGGAGGCCAGGAAGGCAAGAAGGTTCGAATTAGGACTGAAACCATGGGTGAAGAAAGGAGTAGCGGTATTGAAGATTAAGACTTACTCTGATTGTGACGACCCCAAATTCGGATCTCTCAAACACCTCGGATCCGGTCCACCACGATACATCTATCGCGGAACTATACATCTTTTATTCAAAACTTAATAAATAAAGTTTTCTTATTACAATATAGAAATATAATTTCTATTCATAGCCAAGATCTTGTATGATGACCCTAAACCTTAATATAAGTTTTCAAATCTCGGTCATATACCATCCCTGTCTACAAATCACATTCGATGTTTACAAAAATGCGGAATAACTAAAACTTTTCTATCTCCTTGTATAAAAATCTTTCCTTGAATTCAAAATCTTGAATCAATTACATAACCTTGAACCAATTATAAAGTATAATTCACTATGTTCGAATTACTGTATAAATGTATACATCTCAGTTCGAAACCCCTATGTGTTACATAACACAGCCTTACAATTTAAACATGTATAAAACATTGTAATCTACTATCGTATACATCTTCTAGAACTTAAACATGATTCAAGAGCATGTATTTAAATAAACAGAAATCTTCGAACTCTATCACGTAGCACGTAACTTTTATCGTGAGTCCTTAACCTGCAAAAGTGGTTATTTGCAAGAGTGAGCTCGACTGCTCAACAATTCTAACAGTTTTCATGCATCACATAACACATAATATCATACCCAGTTCATGCATTTATAATCAATTAATATATACTACGCATGTTACTTTTCACATAACAAGTATATCATCAAAGATCAACTTTCAATCTCATACATATCTCATATACAGTTCATATATAAGTTAACATCATCAGGGAATAATATAATTCATCTAACAGTTATTGAATTCATATATCAAATAAGAACTGAAAGACTTGCCTAGTGCGTAGTTTAACAACTATGACTTAACTTCTTAAGATATTTGCGCTTCGTGTATTCCTACACAATCATTCAATTATGGATTCATACATATCAGTTATACATATCCATACATTCTCAATTTAATAACCATTGATTACATTGTTATCTAACTTGGTTCTTAGAACCTTCGTTTTACTTTCTCATCATGTTTTTAGAAAACTATGTACGTATAGGTATACCTTATCTATACATACTTACTATAATCTATCATATATATGTATCACACATTTATCTAAAGGTGTTTGACATATATTTAAACTTCATAGATACATGATCTATATTATTCTTTCATATCTCAAACCTTATTCATAAATTCTGATTTTATATAACCATTACATTCAAACTTTCTAAGTTTCACCTTTCAAAATTCTTGTCACATTTAAACTAGTCATGCAAGGCTACTATATTCCTCATGTATACATGTGAGATGTCATAATAAAGTTAATACGCATGCTCACAAATACCTTTACCATATACGCAGAACTAGCATCGATAGTTGCTTTAAAATATATCTAATTCATGCTTAACTAACTTTCATAGTGTCTAGTAAGGTGTGTGCACATACATGTCATTTAAAAGCTCTAGCATGCATGCTCAAACATATTAGAACACTAATACACTATGATCACGCAACTTAGTTTGCAAAAAATCTGAATCTTACTTTTGAAACCATTACGACTTAAACCACAAATGCTAGGGTAAACTTAACACTTTTAAATTTACATTTCATGCCTATCTAGACCATGCAATCATGCTCACAAAGTCAGAACATAAGCATCAATAGTATGTGTCAAGGCTCATTTTAAAACTTTATAACTTTCTTTAGAAATCGCACACTAACGAAGTCAAAAATGTTCATGTCAATATTTCTATATGCATAATGAAATCCTAATACTTATGCTTGCATGATCATAACCTAACTAATATGGTAATTGAGGTTATTAACTTTTAAATCTTAAGTTTTCTTTAAAAATTGCACCAAGTCCCTTTAGTACATGCAAGGCATCTCGACATATAATTCATATGTAAGTGAAACCATATTAAAGTCATATAAACGTTCTCATATGGTTAGAATTTAAAAGACATAAGTCTTGGTCAAGTTTGTTTTCAAAGTTCTTAAGTTTTTCTTTTGAAAACGTCTTAACTTACGATTAAGTATGCTAGTGTATGATTAACACTTTAAACATGCATTTCATGTCAATAGAAACCATATGATCATGTTTAAAATATCAGAATATGCACATGTTACGTATGTGTCTATGTTCACAATCGAAACTATAAGTTTCATTTTTAAAATCACAAGGTTTCCTTCCATAATATATACTAACATGGCTATGAATATACATGTAGTATCATATACCATGAGTTAATAGCAGTTCTCATGCTTACACAAAGTGATTTCATAAGTTAACACATAACAAGTTTTGCAACAGGAATAAAAATTCAACAAGCAGGGACAGCGCAGCTGTGCCGCTGGGCAGTACACAACTGGCACAGCTGCGCAGGCGTGCGGCCAAACCTGCAGCTGCACTGCCTCGGCAGTTTACAAACTCAACTCAGAATTTCATTACGAAAATTATTCCAGCCATGCTATAATATACTTCTAACATGTTTATAACCTATATAGCACTTAACAACATATCCCAAATCAACTTAACAATCAATCCATGTTCAATTGAAGAATCAAGAATGGGATTATAGGAATTATACCTCTGTAATTGTTTACTGCTAGCTTTTTCTCCCTCAATTTAATAGAAAACTCAGAATGCTTTCTCTACTCACCAATAACTCAGCAATTGTAATATAGAAGGAGAAGAGTTCTTATATAGCCAATTTCATACCCGGTTCTTAACTTTGCTTACTAAATCAAACTAACGGATTACATGATTGTATAATGGTTAAGGAGTGGTGGTTGAGTAGTTGGTATTTCTCATCATGAATCCCACATCTCTTACAATAATTAGCTAGACTTGTGAGGAAATTGAGAAGAAGTAGAGTAGCATAGCAGCCATGTGGGTTCACGTGTGGAAGAATGAAGAGGAAGAATGACTCCAATATTGGGACAATGTAATATAACTCAGCCACTTGCATTCCACTTACTAATGTTATATATATATATTCATATAGTATATATATTTAGGCTCTATATAAATACATTCTATATACATTTAAGTCCCAATGTTATTTTAATTTAATCAAGTAATAATATAATGTATCAAGTATGTACATATATACCAACATATAATCCATGTACATTTTTCTTAATACCAATTATATACCAGCATAGCAGCCATGTGGGTTCAACTGGGTATTAGTATTACCTATCATCATAACTGTTATTATTATAATAACTTATCAAAAGCATTATCAATTAATAATGTTTATTGATATTAATATAAGGTGATAGGATATTCATTAAATTTTACCCACACACATCATGTCACATAAACAATATTATTATGTAACTTACATAATGAAATTAATCTTACTATATAGTCTATATATATTACATAGCCTCATTAATGTGCCACATTGCACTATATACAACATAGATAACTACCATATATTAAGGTTTAATTATCGCAAGCTTGTATAAAATAATTAATCAAGTAAATATGATCTCATTATATTTATTAATCCTTTGCTCATTAACATATTATTTATTCACAATAATAGTTAATTGAATATTATCAATTAATTACTCATAAATCGTCCATCCTTTGTACTCACAATTAATCCTTTACACGCTTATATTTTATTATTCTCAACAACAATAATTTTATGTGTTATCGATTAATTATCCAAAATATTAATTAATCAATCACATTTAAACCTCTACACTATATTCAAGTAAATTGAATATTTAAATACTAATGCTCCTATTAATACCCTGATATAAACTTAGGGTTGGTCTACTAATTTAATAACCGATTAGTGACTCCCTTTAATTTAAACCTAGCAAATATACGCACAGATACTAATTCACATAACATGTATATAGCAATATCAATAAAACCCGTTTAATCATTCCTTCATAACAAGATATAATAATTTTAGTATATAATATTATCTCCAATAGAGGCATTAATCATTAAAAATAACTTACTCATTTCTTCAAGATATTATTTAAATATAATATCTTAGTATTGATAATATAGTTAGATGTACAACATGTACACCTTGTATATAGAAAATAGAACATAAGTTATTTCCCATCAATATTTTACATATAGCAAGTATGTTTCAATATATCTACCCTCGTTTATATTACCTTAGTCAAAGACATACAAGGTATTATTATTATTATTATTTAAAATAACATTCCCCCTTTTTATTAAAATAATATAAGAAATTATTTTAATAATCCTTATTAGAAATATGTAATAATTATTCCTCTTTCCACCAATCCACATAATTCAAGATATATATCTACACTTCTCGTTGTGTATTCAATTAATTAATAAGTCTCTAACCAATACATTTTTAACGATATATATTGGTTTCCTTTCTCTCTCTAACAACGTACATATACTCATTAAAAATGGCGACTATCAAAAATATTTAATGTCATCATCTTACCATGATAAATAATTCTATAAATCATTTAATAACGATAGATAAATATTATCCATCTCCTTTATTAATTCATCTCTAAAAATATATAATAATGATATATATTTATTAAACACTAAGAATCACGTATTACATAGTTCATATCACCCTATGTAATTAAATACTACAAATCTCATATCACAGATATATACATATTCGAATCTATCTCATGCTCTAAGAATTTTATTCATTAAATTCTTATTAAAAATGATTCTTTGAAATTCAGGTTCTTACACTGATCTACTGGAAAGGGCTATCATTGCAGAAGGAGGCAATGAAGCCATAACACGATTTAAACAAGAAAAGAAGACCGGACATGAAGGATAGAAAGGGGGAAGTAGCGGAGGCAGCAACCCCAACAAACATAAATGGACGGAGAGCTAATCCTCTGGAGGTAACAAGTCTGGGGGAGAGGCCAAGAAAAGTGGAAAGTGCAACAACTATGGGAGGAATCACTCAGGGTTGTGCATGAAGGGAAAGAGTGTTTGTTATCGTTGTGGACAACCGGGGCACGTGGCTCCTTAGTGTCCAAACAAGCAAAAAGGAGGATGTTTCTCGTGTGGAGCCCCAGACCACCAAATCAAGGACTGCCCGAAGAAAAAGGGCGATGCAGCTAGCGGCAACCACAACAACAACAACAACGGACTGAGTATCGGAGGGCCAGCCAGCCAAGCCAACAGACCAACGGCACGCACGTTCAATATGACCGTACAGGATGCGATGGAGTCCAAGGACGTGGTGTGAGGTATCATCCCAATCAACAATATAGATGCCTATGTGTTATTTGATTTGGGTGCTACCTGTTCTTTTATTTTCGAAGAATTTGCTAAACGGTTAGACTTACCCCGTGAAAGGTTAGAACACCCTATGAACGTAGAAGTAGCGAACAAGGAAATTATCCCCGTAGAATACATTCATAGGAACTGTTATATCGAATTACGAGGATTTAAGCTCAAAGTGGATTTAATACCGATTCGTTTGGGGGAGTTTGATGTAGTCCTTGGAATGGATTGGTTATAAACTCATGGAGCAGTTATAGACTGTAAGAAGAAGTGTGTACACCTTAAGACTCCGAATAAGTCGAAGGTGGTATTTTATGGTAGTAAATCGCCGAGATAATCTCATTGTCTGACGATGATGCAAGCATAGAGATTGCTTAGGAAGGGTTGTATAGGTTATTTGGCTCAAGTGGTTGATACTTGACGAGTCGATCTTATTCCACATCGATCTTCTTGATATTTGCACTTGGTGCACTTGAGTTCGTACAGTCTTGAACTTGTACATTATTTAAAATTTCATAATTCTTGAACTGCGTCAGATAGAGTCTGAACCCTTGTTCGGTCAGACAATTATATGAAATTTTATAAAAGCTATTCAAACCAATTGATGATAAGGATTCATAGACTGAAAAGAACATGTGACACCCCCAAATCTGGGTACTTCGTTTTCACATGATTTGGTGTTCACTTTCTAATATAACATATATCTACCCAATGAATAATGCAAAATAAACTACAACTTAAATTAAAATAACTAAATCTCCCTTTAAACAAGGGTTACAACCTTCTCAAAATCAATCCCAGGGTTACTCTAACCTTGACATGAATATAATAAAGTGCGGAAATAAAACATAACATTCAATTATTACAATCATTCTCAATTAACTAAAAAAAACAAGTCTTCACTTGCTTTGCTTTCCCTTGCCCTTACTTGTAGACGAAGCATCAGCGTTATCAACCTTAACTGAAATTGTTATTTAATGCAAGAGTGAGCAAACCACAGCTCACTGGAGTTTAACAATAATATAGACATGAAAGAATATCTTTAAGAAAATCTGAACAACTTAGCTTGCTTTAATAATAAAGAATTGAATAATAATTCTCTATCAATATTAAAATTTGGATATAGAATTTATCTAAGGGTCATAAGACCTTTGAACTCTTGTCCTAGGTTATAAATATTTCTATTAAACCTTTAATAGTCAATCAGACTATGGACCTTAACTCGTACTTAGGGGGATCAGCCCTTCGTACCATGTATTGTGCACAAACATCTTAACGCTATGCGTGATAACCTCCCCTAGTAAATAGGGTTGTTCAACTCAGTAATTTGAATTCAAGTCCGCACCAAAGAAAGTTTGGTTTGGATATGTGACGAACAAGATTTTTGTAATTTAAATTGAATATTTATTGAATTAAATAAATATTTTTCGATGATTTAATTATTGAGTTAAATAATTAATTGATGAAATTGTGGTAGATTAATTTAATTATACGTGTCACATTAGTTAAATTAATGTGGTGAATTTTATATTCAAAGTATGTATTTAATTGAGCTTATTTGATTAATATATTAATTAATAAGCATAATGTTATTCTAATTAATTTAAATAATTAATTAGAGATTTAATGATTTGGCATAATTAATGAATGAGAATTTTAATTATGTGACTATGTGATTTAATATGAATTTATGCTATTTTATTTAAGTGATTTAAATAACATTAATTGATTAATTAGAAGTGTGACGATTTACTATATAATAAAAGTTTATTAAAATAAGTGGAAAGGAGAAATAAATGAGCTAGCCAAACGAGGCCCTATGAGGAGTTGGCCAGTTAACCCACTAAGGGCATTAACCGACCACGACTCCACCAGCTTGAATATGCGTATAATTATATAGGCTTATATAAACATATAACATATGAAATTTTATATTTCATCAGAGTAAAATTTTAGAGAGAAAAACTCAACGAAGAAAACACAGAGAATTGAGAGAAGATTTTCATCATCCTTGAATCATCTTCACAAACTAGCAAGGGTAATTCCTTCTCCTAAGTTTTTAAATTCAAGTTCTTAAAGTTTTTCATTAACGTATGTTAGAAATTCTCTGTGAATAACTAATTTGATAATTAATGTATGATATGATTTTATATGTGTTATTGTATGATCATAACATGTTGTATATCATGTATGCATGTTTTAATGCGATTAAATCCATGTAGTTATGCTTAATTTGATTTTTCAAAAGTTATAGAGTTTTCCATTTACGTGCTTTAAAAATTCTCTGTGAATGAAAAAAAAATTGATATTTGTTCATTATATGGCTATATGTGTGTTCATATGTGTTTATAACATATTATATGCCATATATGCATAACTTGCAGTAATCGAATTTTGTTTAAATTGGGTTTTCAAAAATTACAGAGTCGTATATATGGCCATACGGCCCTTACGTACAAATTTTATACCATGAATCGATGGTTTAACTTTGAATTAACATTTGCATATGATTGTACACGTTTATACGAACAAAACGGAAGTTAAACGAACGGATTCGGTGTTATAACGAATCCGTAACGTTGAATTTCTTGATTTTCTTCAAAACCGTCAAGAACACCAAGAACAGTGAAATTTAATGGTTTGATTCGAGTAATTGCATGATTTAAGATGTTAAAAACATGTTAGTAACATTGTATGATGTTTCTATGAAGTTCGTACTTCATAGAAATCGCTGTGTGAGTTTAATTTGCATTTAATTAGAGTAATTGGGCCAACGAACTGTCAAAATCGCGAACTAGGGAGTGCACCAGCAGGGGGACCCGCCCCAGCGGGTGTTCATGGGTATTAGGACCCGCCCCAATGGGTATAAGGGCTGTCCAGGAGCCTTTGTTTTTTTTTTCGAGACTGTTTTGACCTCCTGTAGTAAAATAAGCATAACGTTTTCATACGAACTTCGATTAAGGCGATTCAAGATGATTTAGAAAGTTAACGAGTAGGCCTACAACTTTCATTCTTTAAGTTTTTCAATTTGATATCGTTAACATGGGTAAAAATGGCCATCTTTGTGACTAATGCGTATTCAGAGGCAATCGGAGGGTTTCGGACATGCACGCACACAAGTGTAGTGTTCTCGATAATAAAAGATGTTTTAAGCTACATACATGAATATTATATGATTTGAAGTTCATGATTAATAAATTAAGTTATTGACATGTATAAGATAATGTGAAGGTTCAAGTTAACAAACTAAGTGCGAACTTGAATATCGTAATTGTAAAACTTGATTATGATTGTTTAAAGGGTTGTACATGTGTGATATGCATGTTGTGAGTTTACATTCATGTTATGTGGTTAGCCATTGAGTAATATTATAAACCAAGTTGTAAGTCGAACTTAAGTGAATAGTTCTACAGTTAAACATGGTAGTTATGAAAACTAATCGATGTCGTATACATAATGTAATGTGTAGGACGTTGAGGAAGTGAATTGTAATTATATTTGTAGCTTGTGCAAGAGGCAAGTATCCTATCCCTAACTTATTAATTTAGCAAGTTCCCTAAATTTTAATTTATTCATTTATTAAGTCTTAGACTTGTGTTTCTATATCGAGTAAGCTCGTGTTCTTAATTGTTCCAGTTCGAAATTCATATCACATATTGTAACTCTTTTAAAAGCATGACTCAGTTATACAATACTTATTGGATTGTATACTCTTGAAATTTATTATTCAAGTTGAATATCGATGTTATTGTTGAACCTTATAGGACTAGTGAACCCTTATTGATTCGACTAGTCCATAGTTGATGAACGTTCTAGATTCCAAAATACTTATTGAGTTTATCCAAACCAAACTTCCTTTGGTGCGGACTCTGATGTCAAAACTGAGATGAACAACCCTGTAAAAGGGGATTATTTACGCTTTAGCGTTGAGATATTGTGCACAGTATGGTACTAAGGGCTGATCCCCCTAAGTACGAGAAGTAGAGTCCATAGTCTTATGACTGTTAAAGGTTTAAAGCATAAAAACTTTACAACCTAGGACATAGTTCAAGGTCTTATGACCCTCAGACGTTCTTTTGATTCCTGTTATTCATTCTTGAGTCAAAAGTTGAGTTTCTTTATTCAGATGTCTTTGATTCACTCGCATGTTATTATATTGTTGTCATATTATTATACTTATGGGAAATCGTGCTCACTCTTGCGTAATAATAACATTGTAGTTAAGAACGAAAGGTCCAACGAGCCTTCTACTTGCAAAGGCAAGGGCAATGTCAACAAGTGATGAAGACTTGTTGTTTTTTTTATTTGTTTATGTTTCAGACTTATATTAGAGTTGTGTAAGACTTATTTATTTGTTTATGTTCCGCACGGATGTTTAAGGTTAGTATGAGGAGGCAATCGGAGGGTTTCAGACATGCACGCACACAAGTGTAGTGTTCTCGATAATAAAAGATGTTTTAAGCTACATACATGAATATTATATGATTTGAAGTTCATGATTAATAAATTAAGTTATTGACATGTATCGCCGTGGGGAGCGCCGGTGTTGTTTGTGAAGAAGAAGGACGGGACGATGCGGCTTTGCATCGACTATAGAGAACTGAATAAGGTCACAATTAAGAATAGATATCCATTACCGAGGATCGACGATCTGTTTGACCAATTGAAGGGTGCAAGGTACTTTTCAAAGATAGACTTGAGGAGTGGCTATCATCAACTGAAGGTGAGGCCAGAGGATGTTCTAAAGACAGCATTTAGGACTCGATATGGTCACTATGAATTTCTGGTAATGTCATTTGGTCTAACGAATGCTCCTGCAGCATTCATGGGCTTAATGAATGGAGTGTTCAAGCCATTTTTGGACAAATTCGTGGTGGTCTTTATCGACGATATTTTAGTATACTCAAAGACCAAGGAAGAACATGTAGAACATCTGAAGTTAACATTAGAGGCGTTGAGAAGAGAGAAGTTGTATGCTAAATTTTCAAAATGTGAATTCTGGATTGAAAGAGTGCAATTTCTTGGACATGTGATCGACAAGGACGGAATTTCGGTAGATCCCTCTAAAGTCGAAGCTGTGATGAACTGGGATCAGCCGAAAACACCGTCAGAAGTGAGGAGGTTTCTTGGATTGGCGGGTTATTATAGAAGATTCATTCAGGACTTTTCCAAGATCGCAACTCCGTTGACGAATTTGACTAGAAAATCGGTGAAATTCGTTTGGACAGAGAAGTGTGAGGAAAGTTTCCAAGAGCTTAAGAGGAGGTTGAGTTCAGCACCTGTGTTATCCCTTCCGGACGACACAGGATATTTTGTGGTTTATAGTGATGCGTAGCATAAAGGACTTGGCTGTGTGCTTATGCAAAACGGCAAGGTCATTGCGTATGCGTCACGACAATTGAAAGACTATGAGAAAGGGTATCCGACCCATGACTTGGAGTTAGCTGCAGTGGTATTTGCTTTGAAAATTTGGAGACACTATCTCTATGGGGAGAAGTGTGAAATATATACAGACCACAAGAGTCTGAAATATATTTTTACACAAGAAGGACTTGAATATGAGCCAGAGAAGGTGGCTGGAGTTAATTAAGGACTATGACTGTGAAATCTTATACCATCCGGGTAAGGCTAATGTGGTTGCCGACGCCTTAAGCAGAAAGGGTCGGGAGAAATTGATGATGTTGACTGCTCAGGAGGAGCTAATTTCAGCAATGGAAAAGCTGGAATTGGAAGTGAAGTATCCGATGGAGATTGACGAGAAGTTGTTTCAGATGCAAACTGGTACAATCTTATTGGATAAAGTTAAAGAAGCTCAACTTCAGGACGAAGAATGTGAAAAGGTTAAGAAAAAGATATCTGAAGGAACCGAACTGAGATTCAAGATAGACAGTGAGGGACTACTGAGATTTGAGAACAGAGTTTGGGTACCGTCAGTGCCAGAGATTAAGGATGACATTTTGAGCGAGGCTCATAGCTCACGGTATTCGATTCACCCCGGTAGTACCAAGATGTACCAGGATCTTCGACAGCACTTCTGGTGGCCGAATTTGAAACGAGATGTTGCAAAGTGTCTGACCTGTCAGAAAGTAAAAGCAGAACATCAGAGGCCGAGTGGTTTGCTACAACCCCTGGAAATCCCAGAATGGAAATGGGAACACATTACGATGGATTTCGTGGTTGGCCTTCCGACGACTCAGAAAGGCTACGACGCAGTATGGGTTATCGTTGACCAACTGACGAAATCAGCACACTTCCTTCCGATCAAAATCAGATTCAACTTAGATTAGTTGGCAAGGTTATATGTGAAAGAGATTGTTTCGAGGCACGGAGTTCCGGTGTCAATTATTTTTGACAGAGATCCGCGCTTCACATCAAACTTCTGGAAGCGACTATAGGAATACTGGCCAACTCCTCATAGGGCCTCGTTTGGCTAGCTCATTTATTTTTCCTTTCCACTTATTTTAATAAACTTTTATTATATAGTAAATCGTCAGACTTCTAATTAATCAATTAATGTTATTTAAATCACTTAAATAAAATAGCATAAATTCATATTAAATCACATAGTCACATAATTAAAATTCTCATTCATTAATTATGCCAAATCATTAAATCTCTAATTAATTATTTAAATTAATTAGAATAACATTATGCTTATTAATTAATATATTAATCAAATAAGCTCAATTAAATACATACTTTGAATATAAAATTCACCACATTAATTTAACTAATGTGACACGTATAATTAAATTAATCTACCACAATTCCATCAATTAATTATTTAACTCAATAATTAAATCATCGAAAAATATTTATTTAATTCAATAAATATTCAATTTAAATTACAAAAATCTTGTTCGTCACATCTTTCCCCCCTTAAAAGGATTCTGTCCCTAGAATCACGGTTCAATTAAAAATTCGTCCCGTTACATTCTCCCCCCTTACAACGATTCTGTCCCCAGAATCACATATACAAAAAATTTAAGTAAATAAATCTGGGTAATTCTTCATCATATGCTCTTCGAGTTCCCACGTAGCTTCTTCAGCATTGTGGTTCCTCCAAATTACCTTAACAGAAGGTATAACTTTGTTTCTGAGGACTTGCTCTTTCCTGTCAACAATCTGAACAGGAATTTCTTCATAGGATAAGTCTTTTTCAAAATGTAGGGGTTCATACTTAGGGGGATCAGCCCTTAGTACCATACTGTGCACAATATCTCAACGCTAAAGCGTAAATAATCCCCTTTTACAGGGTTGTTCATCTCAGTTTTGACATCAGAGTCCGCACCAAAGGAAGTTTGGTTTGGATAAACTCAATAAGTATTTTGGAATTTAGAACGTTCATCAACTATGGACTAGTCGAATCAATAAGGGTTCACTAGTCCTATAAGGTTCAACAATAACATCGATATTCAACTTGAATAATAAATTTCAAGAGTATACAATCGAATAAGTATTGTATAACTGAGTCATGCTTTTAAAAGAGTTACAATATGTAATATGAATTTCGAACTGGAACAATTAAGAACACGAGCTTACTCGATATAGAAACACAAGTCTAAGACTTAATAAATGAATAAATTAAAATTTAGGGAACTTGCTAAATTAATAAGTTAGGGAGACTGTTCAGGAGCTGAGGGAGCGGTCGGTTACTCAACAGTCTACCATCGGGCTGAGGGATGGAGAGGTTGAGGCTCTTCACACACGTTTGGGAAATGTAGAGTGGAATTTGGTTCACGAGAAAGGCCAAACTAAGCAGAATTCAGAGGAAATAGAGGAATTGAAGAATGAACTGAAAGAGAAATCAGCAAGGCTGGCCATAGCAGAGGAGGCATTGGTAAGTGAATCACGACGAGCAGATCTCGCAGAAGGTAATTGTCGGTCGAAGAAGGCCAAGCTTTAGGAGACGTACTCTACGCTTCAATATGCAATTAATGAGGGCCAGGATCGGGTTATGAGGTACCCAATTCAGTTCGAAGGACTACCGTCATACATGCTAGATCGCATGACGATGTCTTGGATTATGGAAGAAGAGCGTGGCAAAGCTGTTCGTCGCCTTAATGGGCAGTGAGAGGAACATTTAATTTTGTGAAACCTATCTGGTAGTTAATAATGTAAATTCCAATGTGTTTATAAACAGAGGAATATTTTATGTTTTAAATCTTGTAGATTCTTTATCTCAGGATAGTTGATGTAAATAGCAGTGATGCTATCGTATTATGTTAAAACTTTTGATATAGTAATATATCAGAGTTTATTTGAGATAATGTGTTGACTGATTGTGTCTAAATATTTAAGTTAAGCCTTAAATATTTAAAAGATTGATTAAAGTTCTAATAAGCGTATATCTTAACAGAAATATGCCGCCAAAGAGAAGACCAAACCGTCGATCGGCCCAGGAAGGGTCAACTAACAACAACAACGACGCCAATGCTAACCCCGTTCAGCAGTTGGCGAACTTACTTGCTGGAGCGCTTAACAACCAACCTCAAGCTCCACCGAACACAACGTTCAAGGACTTCAAGGCGGTGGGACCGCCAGAGTTTAAAGGCACCATGAACCCGATAGAAGCTCAAACCTGGGTTATGGAGATGGAAAAAGTTTTCGACGTTGCCAGAGTCAGAGAAGACCAGAAAACCGCCTATGCAACGTTCATGCTAAAATCCGAGGCCAGCTATTGGTGGCAAGCGAATAAGGTCCGGGGAGGTGAAGGTGTGATTACTTGGGAGAGGTTTAAAGAGATGTTCTTCGAGATGTACTTTCCGACCAGTTCGCAGAATCAAATGGAGGTCCAGTTCCTGGAGCTGAAACAGGGGAATATGTCCGTACCGGAATATGCGGCGAAATTCAATGAGTTGGCTAGGTTTGCCACGTATCAAGTGCACACCGATCAGAGGAAGGCAAGGAGGTTTGAGCAGGGCCCGAAGCCCTGGTTGTATAGCAAAGTTTCAATGTTCCAATTGAACACTTTTACTGGAGTGTTGGAGAAGGCCATTCTCGCTGAAGGTGGGAGTGACGCTATTACAAAGTATAACCAAGATCAAAAAAAGAAGAAGAGTGAAGGTGAAGGAATCAACAAGGCTAGTGGTAGCAACACGGGAGGGAGTAATAATCAGAAGAGGAAGTGGAATGATAACTCATCAACTGGGAATCAGCAAGGAGGTCAGAAGAAGATGATCGAAGCATGTCCGACCTGCGGAAAAGCTCACCTGGGGGTCTGTATGAAAGGAAAACGAGTATGCTACAATTGTGGTCAGGAAGGCCACATAGCACCTAACTGTCCGAACCCAAAGAAGGGCGCTTGCTTCACTTGCGGCTCAAAGGACCATTTGGCAAGGGACTGTCCCAAGAAGGGATCTGGAGGGGCACGATCAGGAGGGAACAGGGGAAACAGCAGTGGAAGTGCTCTAACTATCACGGGACCAACCGCAACCAACCGACCGACCGCCAGGACCTTCAACATGACCGTACAGGATGCTGTACAGTCTCGCGATGTGGTGTCAGGAATCATTCCGATCAATAAAGTTAATGCTTATGTACTATTTGATTCGGGTGCTACTTGTTCATTTATATCCGATGACTTTGCTAAGAACTTAGAACTTCCTATGGACGAGTTAGAATACCCCATGAACATAGAGATTGCGAATAGAGAAGTGATCCCTGTTAGGTATGTACACAAGAACTGTAGAGTAGATATTAAGGGTAATATTATGAACGTAGATCTTATCCCGATTAGACATGGGGAATTCGATGTTATTCTGGGAATGGATTGCCTAGTCAATTATGGGGCTGTAATTGATTGCCAAAGGAAGTGTATCAACCTTATGACCCCGTCAAAGGTTGTGTTTTATGGCAAAAAATCGCCTAGACAAGCAAGTTGTCTGACGATGATGCAGGCCAGGAAGTTGTTAAGACAAGGCTGTGTAGGATATTTAGCCTACATAGTTGATAGTCGTAAAGAAAACCCGAAAGTGGAAGATATACCAGTCGTGAGGGACTTCATAGACGTATTTCCGGATGATCTGCCAAGACTTCCGCCAGACAGAGAGGTTGAGTTTGTGATCGATTTGGCCCCAGGGACGGCCCCAATATCGAAGGCACCATACCGGATGGCTCCGGTAGAGATGAAAGAGTTAATGGTACAACTACAAGAGTTACTAGACAAGAAGTACATCCAACCGAGCGTATCGCAGTGGGGAGCGCCGGTGTTGTTTGTGAAGAAGAAGGACGGGACGATGCGGCTTTGCATCGACTATAGAGAACTGAATAAGGTCACAATTAAGAATAGATATCCATTACCGAGGATCGACGATCTGTTTGACCAATTGAAGGGTGCAACGTACTTTTCAAACATAGACTTGAGGAGTGGCTATCATCAGCTGAAGGTGAGGCCAGAGGATGTTCCAAAGACAGCATTTAGGACTCGATATGGTCACTATGAATTTCTGGTAATGTCATTTGGTCTAACGAATGCTCCTGCAGCATTCATGGGCTTAATGAATGGAGTGTTCAAGCCATTTTTGGACAAATTCGTGGTGGTCTTTATCGATGATATTTTAGTATACTCAAAGACCAAGGAAGAACATGTAGAACATCTGAAGTTAACATTAGAGGCGTTGAGAAGAGAGAAGTTGTATGCTAAATTTTCAAAATGTGAATTCTGGATTGAAAGAGTGCAATTTCTTGGACATGTGATCGACAAGGACGGAATTTCGGTAGATCCCTCTAAAGTCGAAGCTGTGATGAACTGGGATCAGCCGAAAACACCGTCAGAAGTGAGGAGTTTTCTTGGATTGGCGGGTTATTATAGAAGATTCATTCAGGACTTTTCCAAGATCGCAACTCCGTTGACGAATTTGACTAGAAAATCGGTGAAATTCGTTTGGACAGAGAAGTGTGAGGAAAGTTTTCAAGAGCTTAAGAGGAGGTTGAGTTCAGCACCTGTGTTATCCCTTCCGGACGACACAGGATATTTTGTGGTTTATAGTGATGCGTAGCATAAATGACTTGGCTGTGTGCTTATGCAAAACGGCAAGGTCATTGCGTATGCGTCACGACAATTGAAAGACTATGAGAAAGGGTATCCGACCCATGACTTGGAGTTAGCTGCAGTGGTATTTGCTTTGAAAATTTGGAGACACTATCTCTATGGGGAGAAGTGTGAAATATATACAGACCACAAGAATCTGAAATATATTTTTACACAGAAGGACTTGAATATGAGCCAGAGAAGGTGGCTGGAGTTAATTAAGGACTATGACTGTGAAATCTTATACCATCCGGGTAAGGCTAATGTGGTTGCCGACGCCTTAAGCAGAAAGGGTCGGGAGAAATTGATGATGTTGACTGCTCAGGAGGAGCTAATTTCAGCAATGGAAAAGCTGGAATTGGAAGTGAAGTATCCGATGGAGATTGACGAGAAGTTGTTTCAGATGCAAACTGGTACAATCTTATTGGATAAAGTTAAAGAAGCTCAACTTCAGGACGAAGAATGTGAAAAGGTTAAGAAAAAGATATCTGAAGGAACCGAACTGAGATTCAAGATAGACAGTGAGGGACTACTGAGATTTGAGAACAGAGTTTGGGTACCGTCAGTGCCAGAGATTAAGGATGACATTTTGAGCGAGGCTCATAGCTCACGGTATTCGATTCACCCCGGTAGTACCAAGATGTACCAGGATCTTCGACAGCACTTCTGGTGGCCGAATTTGAAACGAGATGTTGCAAAGTGTCTGACCTGTCAGAAAGTAAAAGCAGAACATCAGAGGCCGAGTGGTTTGCTACAACCCCTGGAAATCCCAGAATGGAAATGGGAACACATTACGATGGATTTCGTGGTTGGCCTTCCGACGACTCAGAAAGGCTACGACGCAGTATGGGTTATCGTTGACCAACTGACGAAATCAGCACACTTCCTTCCGATCAAAATCAGATTCAACTTAGATCAGTTGACAAGGTTATATGTGAAAGAGATTGTTTCGAGGCACGGAGTTCCGGTGTCAATTATTTTTGACAGAGATCCGCGCTTCACATCAAACTTCTGGAAGCGACTACAGGAATACTGGCCAACTCCTCATAGGGCCTCGTTTGGCTAGCTCATTTATTTCTCCTTTCCACTTATTTTAATAAACTTTTATTATATAGTAAATCGTCACACTTCTAATTAATCAATTAATGTTATTTAAATCACTTAAATAAAATAGCATAAATTCATATTAAATCACATAGTCACATAATTAAAATTCTCATTCATTAATTATGCCAAATCATTAAATCTCTAATTAATTATTTAAATTAATTAGAATAACATTATGCTTATTAATTAATATATTAATCAAATAAGCTCAATTAAATACATACTTTGAATATAAAATTCACCACATTAATTTAACTAATGTGACACGTATAATTAAATTAATCTACCACAATTTCATCAATTAATTATTTAACTCAATAATTAAATCATCGAAAAATATTTATTTAATTCAATAAATATTCAATTTAAATTACAAAAATCTTGTTCGTCACATCTTTCCCCCCTTAAAAGGATTCTGTCCCTAGAATCACGGTTCAATAAAAAATTCGTCCCGTTACATTCTCCCCCCTTACAATGATTCTGTCCCCAGAATCACATATACAAAAAATTTAAGTAAATAAATCTGGATAATTCTTCATCATATGCTCTTCGAGTTCCCACGTAGCTTCTTCAGCATTGTGGTTCCTCCAAATTACCTTAACAGAAGGTATAACTTTGTTTCTGAGGACTTGCTCTTTCCTGTCAACAATCTGAACAGGAATTTCTTCATAGGATAAGTCTTTTTCAAAATGTAGGGGTTCATACTTAGGGGGATCAGCCCTTAGTACCATACTGTGCACAATATCTCAACGCTAAAGCGTAAATAATCCCCTTTTACAGGGTTGTTCATCTCAGTTTTGACATCAGAGTCCGCACCAAAGGAAGTTTGGTTTGGATAAACTCAATAAGTATTTTGGAATTTAGAACGCTCATCAACTATGGACTAGTCGAATCAATAAGGGTTCACTAGTCCTATAAGGTTCAACAATAACATCGATATTCAACTTGAATAATAAATTTCAAGAGTATACAATCGAATAAGTATTGTATAACTGAGTCATGCTTTTAAAAGAGTTACAATATGTAATATGAATTTCGAACTGGAACAATTAAGAACACGAGCTTACTCGATATAGAAACACAAGTCTAAGACTTAATAAATGAATAAATTAAAATTTAGGGAACTTGCTAAATTAATAAGTTAGGGAGACTGTTCAGGAGCTGAGGGAGCGGTCGGTTACTCAACAGTCTACCATCGGGCTGAGGGATGGAGAGGTTGAGGCTCTTCACACACGTTTGGGAAATGTAGAGTGGAATTTGGTTCACGAGAAAGGCCAAACTAAGCAGAATTCAGAGGAAATAGAGGAATTGAAGAATGAACTGAAAGAGAAATCAGCAAGGCTGGCCATAGCAGAGGAGGCTTTGGTAAGTGAATCACGACGAGCAGATCTCGCAGAAGATAATTGTCGGTCGAAGAAGGCCAAGCTTGAGGAGACGTACTCTACGCTTCAATATGCAATTAATGAGGCCCAGGATCGGGTTATGAGGTACCCAATTCAGTTCGAAGGACTACCGTCAGACATGCTAGATCGCAGGACGATGTCTCGGATTATGGAAGAAGAGCGTGGCAAAGCTGTTCGTCGCCTTAATGGGCAGTGATAGGAACATTTGATTTTGTGAAACCTATCTGGTAGTTAATAATGTAAATTCCAATGTGTTTATAAACAGAGGAATATTTTATGTTTTAAATCCTGTAGATTCTTTATCTCAGGATAGTTGATGTAAATAGCAGTGATGCTATCGTATTATGTTAAAACTTTTGATATAGTAATATATCAGAGTTTATTTGAGATAATGTGTTGACTGATTGTGTCTAAATATTTAAGTTAAGCCTTAAATATTTAAAAGATTGATTAAAGTTCTAATAAGCGTATATCTTAACAGAAATATGCCGCCAAAGAGAAGACCAAACCGTCGATCGGCCCAGGAAGGGTCAACTAACAACAACAACGACGCCAATGCTAACCCCGTTCAGCAGTTGGCGAACTTACTTGCTGGAGCGCTTAACAACCAACCTCAAGCTCCACCGAACACAACGTTCAAGGACTTCAAGGCGGTGGGACCGCCAGAGTTTAAAGGCACCATGAACCCGATAGAAGCTCAAACCTGGGTTATGGAGATGGAAAAAGTTTTCGACGTTGCCAGAGTCAGAGAAGACCAGAAAACCGCCTATGCAACGTTCATGCTAAAATCCGAGGCCAGCTATTGGTGGCAAGCGAATAAGGTCCGGGGAGGTGAAGGTGTGATTACTTGGGAGAGGTTTAAAGAGATGTTCTTCGAGATGTACTTTCCGACCAGTTCGCAGAATCAAATGGAGGTCCAGTTCCTGGAGCTGAAACAGGGGAATATGTCCGTACCGGAATATGCGGCGAAATTCAATGAGTTGGCTAGGTTTGCCACGTATCAAGTGCACACCGATCAGAGGAAGGCAAGGAGGTTTGAGCAGGGCCTGAAGCCCTGGTTGTATAGCAAAGTTTCAATGTTCCAATTGAACACTTTTACTGGAGTGTTGGAGAAGGCCATTCTCGCTGAAGGTGGGAGTGACGCTATTACAAAGTATAACCAAGATCAAAAAAAGAAGAAGAGTGAAGGTGAAGGAATCAACAAGGCTAGTGGTAGCAACACGGGAGGGAGTAATAATCAGAAGAGGAAGTGGAATGATAACTCATCAACTGGGAATCAGCAAGGAGGTCAGAAGAAGATGATCGAAGCATGTCCGACCTGCGGAAAAGCTCACCTGGGGGTCTGTATGAAAGGAAAACGAGTATGCTACAATTGTGGTCAGGAAGGCCACATAGCACCTAACTGTCCGAACCCAAAGAAGGGCGCTTGCTTCACTTGCGGCTCAAAGGACCATTTGGCAAGGGACTGTCCCAAGAAGGGATCTGGAGGGGCACGATCAGGAGGGAACAGGGGAAACAGCAGTGGAAGTGCTCTAACTATCACGGGACCAACCGCAACCAACCGACCGACCGCCAGGACCTTCAACATGACCGTACAGGATGCTGTACAGTCTCGCGATGTGGTGTCAGGAATCATTCCGATCAATAAAGTTAATGCTTATGTACTATTTGATTCGGGTGCTACTTGTTCATTTATATCCGATGACTTTGCTAAGAACTTAGAACTTCCTATGGACGAGTTAGAATACCCCATGAACATAGAGATTGCGAATATAGAAGTGATCCCTGTTAGGTATGTACACAAGAACTGTAGAGTAGATATTAAGGGTAATATTATGAACGTAGATCTTATCCCGATTAGACATGGGGAATTCGATGTTATTCTGGGAATGGATTGCCTAGTCAATTATGGGGCTGTAATTGATTGCCAAAGGAAGTGTATCAACCTTATGACCCCATCAAAGGTTGTGTTTTATGGCAGAAAATCGCCTAGACAAGCAAGTTGTCTGACGATTATGCAGACCAGGAAGTTGTTAAGACAAGGATGTGTATGATATTTAGCCTACATAGTTGATAGTCGTAAAGAAAACCCGAAAGTGGAAGATATACCAGTCGTGAGGGACTTCATAGACGTATTTCCGGATGATCTGCCAAGACTTCCGCCAGACAGAGAGGTTGAGTTTGTGATCGATTTGGCCCCAGGGACGGCCCCAATATCGAAGGCACCATACCGGATGGCTCCGGTAGAGATGAAAGAGTTAATGGTACAACTACAAGAGTTACTAGACAAGAAGTACATCCAACCGAGCGTATCGCAGTGGGGAGCGCCGGTGTTGTTTGTGAAGAAGAAGGACGGGACGATGCGGCTTTGCATCGACTATAGAGAACTGAATAAGGTCACAATTAAGAATAGATATCCATTACCGAGGATCGACGATCTGTTTGACCAATTGAAGGGTGCAACGTACTTTTCAAACATAGACTTGAGGAGTGGCTATCATCAGCTGAAGGTGAGGCCAGAGGATGTTCCAAAGACAGCATTTAGGACTCGATATGGTCACTATGAATTTCTGGTAATGTCATTTGGTCTAACGAATGCTCCTGCAGCATTCATGGGCTTAATGAATGGAGTGTTCAAGCCATTTTTGGACAAATTCGTGGTGGTCTTTATCGATGATATTTTAGTATACTCAAAGACCAAGGAAGAACATGTAGAACATCTGAAGTTAACATTAGAGGCGTTGAGAAGAGAGAAGTTGTATGCTAAATTTTCAAAATGTGAATTCTGGATTGAAAGAGTGCAATTTCTTGGACATGTGATCGACAAGGACGGAATTTCGGTAGATCCCTCTAAAGTCGAAGCTGTGATGAACTGGGATCAGCCGAAAACACCGTCAGAAGTGAGGAGTTTTCTTGGATTGGCGGGTTATTATAGAAGATTCATTCAGGACTTTTCCAAGATCGCAACTCCGTTGACGAATTTGACTAGAAAATCGGTGAAATTCGTTTGGACAGAGAAGTGTGAGGAAAGTTTTCAAGAGCTTAAGAGGAGGTTGAGTTCAGCACCTGTGTTATCCCTTCCGGACGACACAGGATATTTTGTGGTTTATAGTGATGCGTAGCATAAATGACTTGGCTGTGTGCTTATGCAAAACGGCAAGGTCATTGCGTATGCGTCACGACAATTGAAAGACTATGAGAAAGGGTATCCGACCCATGACTTGGAGTTAGCTGCAGTGGTATTTGCTTTGAAAATTTGGAGACACTATCTCTATGGGGAGAAGTGTGAAATATATACAGACCACAAGAATCTGAAATATATTTTTACACAGAAGGACTTGAATATGAGCCAGAGAAGGTGGCTGGAGTTAATTAAGGACTATGACTGTGAAATCTTATACCATCCGGGTAAGGCTAATGTGGTTGCCGACGCCTTAAGCAGAAAGGGTCGGGAGAAATTGATGATGTTGACTGCTCAGGAGGAGCTAATTTCAGCAATGGAAAAGCTGGAATTGGAAGTGAAGTATCCGATGGAGATTGACGAGAAGTTGTTTCAGATGCAAACTGGTACAATCTTATTGGATAAAGTTAAAGAAGCTCAACTTCAGGACGAAGAATGTGAAAAGGTTAAGAAAAAGATATCTGAAGGAACCGAACTGAGATTCAAGATAGACAGTGAGGGACTACTGAGATTTGAGAACAGAGTTTGGGTACCGTCAGTGCCAGAGATTAAGGATGACATTTTGAGCGAGGCTCATAGCTCACGGTATTCGATTCACCCCGGTAGTACCAAGATGTACCAGGATCTTCGACAGCACTTCTGGTGGCCGAATTTGAAACGAGATGTTGCAAAGTGTCTGACCTGTCAGAAAGTAAAAGCAGAACATCAGAGGCCGAGTGGTTTGCTACAACCCCTGGAAATCCCAGAATGGAAATGGGAACACATTACGATGGATTTCGTGGTTGGCCTTCCGACGACTCAGAAAGGCTACGACGCAGTATGGGTTATCGTTGACCAACTGACGAAATCAGCACACTTCCTTCCGATCAAAATCAGATTCAACTTAGATCAGTTGGCAAGGTTATATGTGAAAGAGATTGTTTCGAGGCACGGAGTTCCGGTGTCAATTATTTTTGACAGAGATCCGCGCTTCACATCAAACTTCTGGAAGCGACTACAGGAATACTGGCCAACTCCTCATAGGGCCTCGTTTGGCTAGCTCATTTATTTCTCCTTTCCACTTATTTTAATAAACTTTTATTATATAGTAAATCGTCACACTTCTAATTAATCAATTAATGTTATTTAAATCACTTAAATAAAATAGCATAAATTCATATTAAATCACATAGTCACATAATTAAAATTCTCATTCATTAATTATGCCAAATCATTAAATCTCTAATTAATTATTTAAATTAATTAGAATAACATTATGCTTATTAATTAATATATTAATCAAATAAGCTCAATTAAATACATACTTTGAATATAAAATTCACCACATTAATTTAACTAATGTGACACGTATAATTAAATTAATCTACCACAATTTCATCAATTAATTATTTAACTCAATAATTAAATCATCGAAAAATATTTATTTAATTCAATAAATATTCAATTTAAATTACAAAAATCTTGTTCGTCACATCTTTCCCCCCTTAAAAGGATTCTGTCCCTAGAATCACGGTTCAATAAAAAATTCGTCCCGTTACATTCTCCCCCCTTACAATGATTCTGTCCCCAGAATCACATATACAAAAAATTTAAGTAAATAAATCTGGATAATTCTTCATCATATGCTCTTCGAGTTCCCACGTAGCTTCTTCAGCATTGTGGTTCCTCCAAATTACCTTAACAGAAGGTATAACTTTGTTTCTGAGGACTTGCTCTTTCCTGTCAACAATCTGAACAGGAATTTCTTCATAGGATAAGTCTTTTTCAAAATGTAGGGGTTCATACTTAGGGGGATCAGCCCTTAGTACCATACTGTGCACAATATCTCAACGCTAAAGCGTAAATAATCCCCTTTTACAGGGTTGTTCATCTCAGTTTTGACATCAGAGTCCGCACCAAAGGAAGTTTGGTTTGGATAAACTCAATAAGTATTTTGGAATTTAGAACGCTCATCAACTATGGACTAGTCGAATCAATAAGGGTTCACTAGTCCTATAAGGTTCAACAATAACATCGATATTCAACTTGAATAATAAATTTCAAGAGTATACAATCGAATAAGTATTGTATAACTGAGTCATGCTTTTAAAAGAGTTACAATATGTAATATGAATTTCGAACTGGAACAATTAAGAACACGAGCTTACTCGATATAGAAACACAAGTCTAAGACTTAATAAATGAATAAATTAAAATTTAGGGAACTTGCTAAATTAATAAGTTAGGGAGACTGTTCAGGAGCTGAGGGAGCGGTCGGTTACTCAACAGTCTACCATCGGGCTGAGGGATGGAGAGGTTGAGGCTCTTCACACACGTTTGGGAAATGTAGAGTGGAATTTGGTTCACGAGAAAGGCCAAACTAAGCAGAATTCAGAGGAAATAGAGGAATTGAAGAATGAACTGAAAGAGAAATCAGCAAGGCTGGCCATAGCAGAGGAGGCTTTGGTAAGTGAATCACGACGAGCAGATCTCGCAGAAGATAATTGTCGGTCGAAGAAGGCCAAGCTTGAGGAGACGTACTCTACGCTTCAATATGCAATTAATGAGGCCCAGGATCGGGTTATGAGGTACCCAATTCAGTTCGAAGGACTACCGTCAGACATGCTAGATCGCAGGACGATGTCTCGGATTATGGAAGAAGAGCGTGGCAAAGCTGTTCGTCGCCTTAATGGGCAGTGATAGGAACATTTGATTTTGTGAAACCTATCTGGTAGTTAATAATGTAAATTCCAATGTGTTTATAAACAGAGGAATATTTTATGTTTTAAATCCTGTAGATTCTTTATCTCAGGATAGTTGATGTAAATAGCAGTGATGCTATCGTATTATGTTAAAACTTTTGATATAGTAATATATCAGAGTTTATTTGAGATAATGTGTTGACTGATTGTGTCTAAATATTTAAGTTAAGCCTTAAATATTTAAAAGATTGATTAAAGTTCTAATAAGCGTATATCTTAACAGAAATATGCCGCCAAAGAGAAGACCAAACCGTCGATCGGCCCAGGAAGGGTCAACTAACAACAACAACGACGCCAATGCTAACCCCGTTCAGCAGTTGGCGAACTTACTTGCTGGAGCGCTTAACAACCAACCTCAAGCTCCACCGAACACAACGTTCAAGGACTTCAAGGCGGTGGGACCGCCAGAGTTTAAAGGCACCATGAACCCGATAGAAGCTCAAACCTGGGTTATGGAGATGGAAAAAGTTTTCGACGTTGCCAGAGTCAGAGAAGACCAGAAAACCGCCTATGCAACGTTCATGCTAAAATTCGAGGCCAGCTATTGGTGGCAAGCGAATAAGGTCCGGGGAGGTGAAGGTGTGATTACTTGGGAGAGGTTTAAAGAGATGTTCTTCGAGATGTACTTTCCGACCAGTTCGCAGAATCAAATGGAGGTCCAGTTCCTGGAGCTGAAACAGGGGAATATGTCCGTACCGGAATATGCGGCGAAATTCAATGAGTTGGCTAGGTTTGCCACGTATCAAGTGCACACCGATCAGAGGAAGGCAAGGAGGTTTGAGCAGGGCCTGAAGCCCTGGTTGTATAGCAAAGTTTCAATGTTCCAATTGAACACTTTTACTGGAGTGTTGGAGAAGGCCATTCTCGCTGAAGGTGGGAGTGACGCTATTACAAAGTATAACCAAGATCAAAAAAAGAAGAAGAGTGAAGGTGAAGGAATCAACAAGGCTAGTGGTAGCAACACGGGAGGGAGTAATAATCAGAAGAGGAAGTGGAATGATAACTCATCAACTGGGAATCAGCAAGGAGGTCAGAAGAAGATGATCGAAGCATGTCCGACCTGCGGAAAAGCTCACCTGGGGGTCTGTATGAAAGGAAAACGAGTATGCTACAATTGTGGTCAGGAAGGCCACATAGCACCTAACTGTCCGAACCCAAAGAAGGGCGCTTGCTTCACTTGCGGCTCAAAGGACCATTTGGCAAGGGACTGTCCCAAGAAGGGATCTGGAGGGGCAGGATCAGGAGGGAACAGGGGAAACAGCAGTGGAAGTGCTCTAACTATCACGGGACCAACCGCAACCAACCGACCGACCGCCAGGACCTTTAACATGACCGTACAGGATGCTGTACAGTCTCGCGATGTGGTGTCAGGAATCATTCCAATCAATAAAGTTAATGCTTATGTACTATTTAATTCGGGTGCTACTTTTTCATTTATATCCGATGACTTTGCTAAGAACTTAGAACTTCCTATGGACGAGTTAGAATACCCCATGAACATAGAGATTGCGAATAGAGAAGTGATCCCTGTTAGGTATGTACACAAGAACTGTAGAGTAGATATTAAGGGTAATATTATAAACGTAGATCTTATCCCGATTAGACATGGGGAATTCGATGTTATTCTGGGAATGGATTGCCTAGTCAATTATGGGGCTGTAATTGATTGCCAAAGGAAGTGTATCAACCTTATGACCCCATCAAAGGTTGTGTTTTATGGCAGAAAATCGCCTAGACAAGCAAGTTGTCTGACGATTATGCAGACCAGGAAGTTGTTAAGACAAGGATGTGTATGATATTTAGCCTACATAGTTGATAGTCGTAAAGAAAACCCGAAAGTGGAAGATATACCAGTCGTGAGGGACTTCATAGACGTATTTCCGGATGATCTGCCAAGACTTCCGCCAGACAGAGAGGTTGAGTTTGTGATCGATTTCGCCCCAGGGACGGCCCCAATATCGAAGGCACCATACCGGATGGCTCCGGTAGAGATGAAAGAGTTAATGGTACAACTACAAGAGTTACTAGACAAGAAGTACATCCAACCGAGCGTATCGCAGTGGGGAGCGCCGGTGTTGTTTGTGAAGAAGAAGGACGGGACGATGCGGCTTTGCATCGACTATAGAGAACTGAATAAGGTCACAATTAAGAATAGATATCCATTACCGAGGATCGACGATCTGTTTGACCAATTGAAGGGTGCAACGTACTTTTCAAACATAGACTTGAGGAGTGGCTATCATCAGCTGAAGGTGAGGCCAGAGGATGTTCCAAAGACAGCATTTAGGACTCGATATGGTCACTATGAATTTCTGGTAATGTCATTTGGTCTAACGAATGCTCCTGCAGCATTCATGGGCTTAATGAATGGAGTGTTCAAGCCATTTTTGGACAAATTCGTGGTGGTCTTTATCGACGATATTTTAGTATACTCAAAGACCAAGGAAGAACATGTAGAACATCTGAAGTTAACATTAGAGGCGTTGAGAAGAGAGAAGTTGTATGCTAAATTTTCAAAATGTGAATTCTGGATTGAAAGAGTGCAATTTCTTGGACATGTGATCGACAAGGACGGAATTTCGGTAGATCCCTCTAAAGTCGAAGCTGTGATGAACTGGGATCAGCCGAAAACACCGTCAGAAGTGAGGAGTTTTCTTGGATTGGCGGGTTATTATAGAAGATTCATTCAGGACTTTTCCAAGATCGCAACTCCGTTGACGAATTTGACTAGAAAATCGGTGAAATTCGTTTGGACAGAGAAGTGTGAGGAAAGTTTTCAAGAGCTTAAGAGGAGGTTGAGTTCAGCACCTGTGTTATCCCTTCCGGACGACACAGGATATTTTGTGGTTTATAGTGATGCGTAGCATAAAGGACTTGGCTGTGTGCTTATGCAAAACGGCAAGGTCATTGCGTATGCGTCACGACAATTGAAAGACTATGAGAAAGGGTATCCGACCCATGACTTGGAGTTAGCTGCAGTGGTATTTGCTTTGAAAATTTGGAGACACTATCTCTATGGGGAGAAGTGTGAATTATATACAGACCACAAGAATCTGAAATATATTTTTACACAGAAGGACTTGAATATGAGCCAGAGAAGGTGGCTGGAGTTAATTAAGGACTATGACTGTGAAATCTTATACCATCCGGGTAAGGCTAATGTGGTTGCCGACGCCTTAAGCAGAAAGGGTCGGGAGAAATTGATGATGTTGACTGCTCAGGAGGAGCTAATTTCAGCAATGGAAAAGCTGGAATTGGAAGTGAAGTATCCGATGGAGATTGACGAGAAGTTGTTTCAGATGCAAACTGGTACAATCTTATTGGATAAAGTTAAAGAAGCTCAACTTCAGGACGAAGAATGTGAAAAGGTTAAGAAAAAGATATCTGAAGGAACCGAACTGAGATTCAAGATAGACAGTGAGGGACTACTGAGATTTGAGAACAGAGTTTGGGTACCGTCAGTGCCAGAGATTAAGGATGACATTTTGAGCGAGGCTCATAGCTCACGGTATTCGATTCACCCCGGTAGTACCAAGATGTACCAGGATCTTCGACAGCACTTCTGGTGGCCGAATTTGAAACGAGATGTTGCAAAGTGTCTGACCTGTCAGAAAGTAAAAGCAGAACATCAGAGGCCGAGTGGTTTGCTACAACCCCTGGAAATCCCAGAATGGAAATGGGAACACATTACGATGGATTTCGTGGTTGGCCTTCCGACGACTCAGAAAGGCTACGACGCAGTATGGGTTATCGTTGATCGACTGATGAAATCAGCACACTTCCTTCCGATCAAAATCAGATTGAACTTAGATCAGTTGGCAAGGTTATATGTGAAAGATATTGTTTCGAGGCACGGAGTTCCGGTGTCAATTATTTCCGACAGAGATCCGCGCTTCACATCAAACTTCTGGAAGCGACTACAGGAATGCATGGGGACACAGTTGAGAATGAGTACAGCTTATCACCCTCAGACAGACGGGCAAAGTGAAAGAACGATCCAGACATTGGAAGATATGTTGAGAGCATGCATCATAGATTTTAAAGGAAATTGGGATGATCACCTACCACTTGTGGAATTCGGTTACAACAACAGTTACCACGCTAGTATTGGCAAGCCGCCTTACGAAGCGTTGTACGGAAGAAAATGCAGAACTCCGCTATACTGGGATGAAGTTGGCGAGAGACAATTGCTAGGTCCAGAGTTGGTACAACAGACAGCAGAGATAGTCAAAGTGATCCGGACAAGACTGGTAGCCGCTCTAGATAGACAGAAGAAATACGCCGATCCACACCGTAAGAACGTTGAGTTTGAATCGGGAAGCTATGTGTTCTTGAAAGTCTCTCCCTGGAAGGGGAAGATCAGATTCGATAAGAAGGGAAAATTGAGCCCAAGGTTCATTGGACCCTTTGAAGTACTGCGAAGGATTGGAGAAGTTGCGTATGAGGTAGCCTTACCTCCAGCGCTTGAGAATGTCCACAGCGTCTTTCATGTTTCAGTTTTACGCCCCTACAAACCCGATTACAAACATGTGATTGAATATGAACCCCTACATTTTGAAAAAGACTTATCCTATGAAGAAATTCCTGTTCAGATTGTTGACAGGAAAGAGCAAGTCCTCAGAAACAAAGTTATACCTTCTGTTAAGGTAATTTGGAGGAACCACAATGCTGAAGAAGCTACGTGGGAACTCGAAGAGCATATGATGAAGAATTACCCAGATTTATTTACTTAAATTTTTTGTATATGTGATTCTGGGGACAGAATCGTTGTAAGGGGGGAGAATGTAACGGGACAAATTTTTAATTGAACCGTGATTCTAGGGACAGAATCCTTTTAAGGGGGGAAAGATGTGACGAACAAGATTTTTGTAATTTAAATTGAATATTTATTGAATTAAATAAATATTTTTCGATGATTTAATTATTGAGTTAAATAATTAATTGATGAAATTGTGGTAGATTAATTTAATTATACGTGTCACATTAGTTAAATTAATGTGGTGAATTTTATATTCAAAGTATGTATTTAATTGAGCTTATTTGATTAATATATTAATTAATAAGCATAATGTTATTCTAATTAATTTAAATAATTAATTAGAGATTTAATGATTTGGCATAATTAATGAATGAGAATTTTAATTATGTGACTATGTGATTTAATATGAATTTATGCTATTTTATTTAAGTGATTTAAATAACATTAATTGATTAATTAGAAGTGTGACGATTTACTATATAATAAAAGTTTATTAAAATAAGTGGAAAGGAGAAATAAATGAGCTAGCCAAACGAGGCCCTATGAGGAGTTGGCCAGTTAACCCACTAAGGGCATTAACCGACCACGACTCCACCAGCTTGAATATGCGTATAATTATATAGGCTTATATAAACATATAACATATAAAATTTTATATTTCATCAGTGTAAAATTTTAGAGAGAAAAACTCAACGAAGAAAACACAGAGAATTGAGAGAAGATTTTCATCATCCTTGAATCATCTTCACAAACTAGCAAGGTTAATTCCTTCTCCTAAGTTTTTAAATTCAAGTTATTAAAGTTTTCCATTAACGTATGTTAGAAATTCTCTGTGAATAACTAATTTGATAATTAATGTATGATATGATTTTATATGTGTTATTGTATGATCATAACATGTTGTATATCATGTATGCATGATTTAATGCGATTAAATCCATGTAGTTATGCTTAATTTGATTTTTCAAAAGTTATAGAGTTTTCCATTTACGTGCTTTAAAAATTCTCTGTGAATGGAAAAAAAATTTGATATTTGTTCATTATATGGCTATATGTGTGTTCATATGTGTTTATAACATATTATATGCCATATATGCATAACTTACAGTAATCGAATTTTGTTTAAATTGGGTTTTCAAAAATTACAGAGTCGTATATATGGCCATACGGCCCTTACGGCGCTTACGTACAAAATTTATACCATGAATCGATGGTTTAACTTTGAATTAACATTTGCATATGATTGTACACGTTTATACGAACAAAACGGAAGTTAAACGAACTGATTCGGTGTTATAACGAATCCGTAACGTTGAATTTCTTGATATTCTTCAAAACCGTCAAGAACACCAAGAACAGTGAAATTTAATGGTTTGATTCGAGTAATTGCATGATTTAAGATGTTAAAAACATGTTAGTAACATTGTATGATGTTTCTATGAAGTTCGTACTTCATAGAAATCGTTGTGTGAGTTTAATTTGCATTTAATTGGAGTAATTGGGCCAACAAACTGTCAAAATCGCTAACCAGGGAGTGCACCAGCAGGGGGACCCGCCCCAGCTGGTGTTCATGGGTATTAGGACCCGCCCCAATGGGTATAAGGGCTGTCCAGGAGCCTTTGTTTTTTTTTTTCGAGACTGTTTTGACCTCCTGTAGTAAAATAAGCATAACGTTTTCATACGAACTTCGATTAAGGCGATTCAAGATGATTCAGAAAGTTAACGAGTAGGCCTACAACTTTCATTCTTTAAGTTTTTCAATTTGATATCGTTAACATGGGTAAAAATGGCCATCTTTGTGACTAATGCGTATTCAGAGGCAATCGGAGGGTTTCGGACATGCACGCACACAAGTGTAGTGTTCTCGATAATAAAAGATGTTTTAAGCTACATACATGAATATTATATGATTTGAAGTTCATGATTAATAAATTAAGTTATTGACATGTATAAGATAATGTGAAGGTTCAAGTTAACAAACTAAGTGCGAACTTGAATATCGTAATTGTAAAACTTGATTATGATTGTTTAAAGGGTTGTACATGTGTGATATGCATGTTGTGAGTTTACATTCATGTTATGTGGTTAGCCATTGAGTAATATTATAAACCAAGTTGTAAGTCGAACTTAAGTGAATAGTTCTACAGTTAAACATGGTAGTTATGAAAACTAATCGATGTCGTATACATAATGTAATGTGTAGGACGTTGAGGAAGTGAATTGTAATTATATTTGTAGCTTGTGCAAGAGGCAAGTATCCTATCCCTAACTTATTAATTTAGCAAGTTCCCTAAATTTTAATTTATTCATTTATTAAGTCTTAGACTTGTGTTTCTATATCGAGTAAGCTCGTGTTCTTAATTGTTCCAGTTCGAAATTCATATTACATATTGTAACTCTTTTAAAAGCATGACTCAGTTATACAATACTTATTCGATTGTATACTCTTGAAATTTATTATTCAAGTTGAATATCGATGTTATTGTTGAACCTTATAGGACTAGTGAACCCTTATTGATTCGACTAGTCCATAGTTGATGAACATTCTAAATTCCAAAATACTTATTGAGTTTATCCAAACCAAACTTCCTTTGGTGCGGACTCTGATGTCAAAACTGAGATGAACAACCCTGTAAAAGGGGATTATTTACGCTTTAGCGTTGAGATATTGTGCACAGTATGGCACTAAGGGCTGATCCCCCTAAGTACGAGAAGTAGAGTCCATAGTCTTATGACTGTTAAAGGTTTAAAGCATAAAAACTTTACAACCTAGGACATAGTTCAAGGTCTTATGACCCTCAGACGTTCTTTTGATTCCTGTTATTCATTCTTGAGTCAAAAGTTGAGTTTCTTTATTCAGATATCTTTGATTCACTCGCATGTTATTATATTGTTGTCATATTATTATATTTGTGGGCAATCGTGCTCACTCTTGCGTAATAATAACATTGTAGTTAAGAACGAAAAGTCCAACGGGCCTTCTACTAGCAAAGGTAAGGGCAAGGTCAACAAGTGATGAAGACTTGTTGTTTATTTTATTTGTTTATGTTTCAGAGTTATATTAGAGTTGTGTAAGACTTATTTATTTGTTTATGTTCCGCACGGATTTTTAAGGTTAGTATGACCTGGGATTTATTTTATTTATTACTCAGATGTTGTAACCCCATAAGGGGATGATTTAATTCTATTTATTGCATGGTTTGCATTTACTATGGGTAGATAGATAGATGATATTCGTACAGTGAACACCAAGTCCCGTGGAATTGAAGTACCCGGATTTGGGGGTGTCACAGGATAAGCTTACAATGGTAATTTAGAATTCACGTTCATCAACTAAGGATTAGTTGAATCGACTTCCAATAATTCAAAATAAAAGAATTATGAATTAACATATTCTTTAGAAGTAAACCTAAAGCATTTAAAATAATAATTGGATCTTACTTGAGCAATAAGTTAAGACCATTTCAATTAAATAAACAATTGTCCAATACTGAAATGGAAAGGACATTCTCAACAATGAATATATGAATTCAAGAGATCATATAAAATCAATACAAGATTAGGGTTTAGAAAACTTGCGTAAAATTAACGAGTTTAGGGTTTAGAAGACTTGCCTCAAGCGCAAGCTACTTAACACAATTCACGTACTTTAATACTTCCTACACATATATATTCAATCACAATAACCAAAATTAGTTAACACTTAACTAATTCACATAAGTGGTTAACCCTCATGGTTAACTCACATTCTGATTAAATAGTAATAATAATCAACCATCACATAGTTAATTACATCACCTACATATTCACATAATTAAATTAATTATGTATTTAACTCAATTATAATTAAACAATTATAATTCAAACACTTAATCAAATTATAATTACTTAAATTATCATTACCTTTTAAATTATAAACAATTTATAATTTAAAATCAATTAAACCACATTCATGCATTTATAATTACACAATTTATAATTAATCATGTATTTATCAATTATAATCAATAATTAATTAAACTATAACATGCATTATAATTACACAATTTATAATTAATCATGTAATTATCAATTTAATCCACAATTAAACATGCATTTATTAAATTATAATTACATAAATTATAATTTAAATTAACATTTAATAAATCAACCTTATTCATTATAATTTAACAAAATTA